>PVJA010000376.1:40702-89854 GCA_004027025.1 Myocastor coypus | reverse complement strand
TTTAACTTGCTCTTTATTTGTATTTTGCAGATTGGCTTCTTGTCAGAAAACCGAATCAAAGAAATTCATTCCTTATGTCCATCTAGCTTGAGTTTGATTGAATGGTGGTTTATTCTCCACTCAGTCCTACTCTAGGACTCTTAGCCTATTCCAGATAAAAGAAATATATATTTGTAAATCAAAGTATTATGGGGGCTGGGGACATAGCTCAGTAGAGCAAGTGCTTGCCTGATAAGCACAACAGCCTGAGTTCAATCCCCAGTTCTGCAAAAACAAATAAAAAACAAAATACTTTATTTTAAAAAAGTATTATGGTGAGGAAAGTATAACTTTTTAGGAACTAAGTTTTCTGACATGATCTATACTAAAAGTCTTCTTAGCATAGTAAAGATGTGAAGATACAGACATACTTTATAACTAGTTTACAGGCATAACTTTATAGCTATACCATAACCTTCAAGACATACCATTATTCTGACAGAGTCACTTAGCATTTATTATATAGAAGCTAATACAAAACTAATGGGCTGTCAAGGGGAAAAGCCTGCATCCTCATGTCTGTACAGAATTGCTGTGCTGTGCATAGGTGACTTCATAAATGTTTAGTGAAACAAGAGGGATCATGGGATAAAATAATAGATTGATCACAAATCACACATTTAGGCTATTAACCTAACAAAATGTCTACATCTCATTACAATTACAGGAGAACTTTGACTACAGTTTTCACTTTGGATCTTCAAAACTGCACAGACAAACCCCAAAGTTATAAGCCCAACACAGTGAAACAAATATCACCATTTTCATGACAACTCTGAAACATTTGTGACCTAGCCACTTGATGGCCATATCTACAATATCAACAAGATCAGGAGGGGAACAAGGAAACAGCACCTTCCACTTTGACACTTGGCTTGTGTCCACGCAAAACTCTATTGTAGTATAGCATCTCCTTTGCCTGTTTTACTTCTAAGTAAAGAATAATTACCATTCTGACATTGTGCGCCAAAGAATCCATTTGGACAGACACAAGTGTTTGGCTTGTAACAGGAACCACCGTTGAGGCAAACAGGATCACACAAAGCTGGGAAACAGCGTGAAAGAAGTAAATTATAAATGTTTTATCCTTTTAAATATGAATGTTGAATGGAAGTAAAAATGATGCATAATAACATATTTTATTTTTACTTCAAGTAAAAACCATAGCCTCTAATTAATGTAACACTGCCAAATAAGAAAAACAAAGAAGCTGAGTAGCTGCTCTGAAAGTATGTTCATTAAGTTTATAAATAATATCACTAAGAATGTGGAAGGTGGAGCCCCAGTACATAATTTGCTAGTGTGCATTATTTATACAGTCTGTACAGTGTGTGATTAGAAATCAGAAATCCATAAGTGTGGTTTAAAAAGGACTGCAAGAAAAGACTGTTTAATTCAATAACACTGTGAGAATGGTTGGCAAGCAGCTCCAATCCCTGTGTCCACCCGCGCCTCTTTATCTCCTTTGCAAGTATGATAGGAACACAGTACCCCAACTCTTGTATACTCTAAAACAACCTTTCTTTTGGCTTCAGGATCTTTGTTTTGCATTAAAATATGCTCCTAATTCTATTTTAAACTTTGGCTTTACTGATTCTCTAACACCCACACAAATACTATTTCCTACAAAAAAAATTGTGCTTCAATTATATAATTTTTCGTGAGCCAATCTTCTGTTCTCTTTTTGTAAATTATTATTATCTTCTCATTTCTCCTTCACTACCTGAAACAAGGGCAAAGACAAAACTAGTCTTTTACCCCTTTGCATTATTCTTTGTACATAATCGCCAAACTATAAATGTTCAATTAAAGTTTCAGTGAGAAAAGCCATTAGATAATCATCCATTAGATTAAACATGAATAGTTACAACTACTCCTGCTAAAAAAGCCTGACAATGTGATAAATAAACAGAATGACATTATGGGTGTGTGGTTAACTGAGAATTACTTAGAAATAATTAATTAAAATATGTTGCAGTGAAAATATGCAACAAAGGTTCTATAAGATTCTGTTTGGCCCACTGTAAGGAGATAAAACAAAGATGGAAGATTTGGAATGACAACTTCATACGTGATATGTCAAAACAGTTTTCTTTCCTAAGTATAAGTCTTATGAACATTAGCATATGTTAAATATTACAGTTTGATGATTTCATTGAAAGCCTGGCTTATTTTACCTGTGTTGCAGCTGGGTCCATGCCAGCCAGGTTTGCATTGGCAAACACCTGGGACAACACATTCGCCTCCGTTCTCACAGTGCCTGGTACAGACCACTAAGATCACAGAATAAAAATAGAGTTAAGGTAAGACAAGTTTGAAATGGTCCTATCGCTGGCTGCTGCCTTACTGGTTTTAAGTGTCGACCCCACCTGCTGATGGGTAAGATCAGAAATAAAAATAAAACATCAGACAGCTTGGCATGGAGCCATCTGAAATTTTTATGTCAATTACATTCTCGCTAGTGGACAAAAAAGAAAATCGTTGAGCAGAATGGTAAACAAGAATTGATCATTTGGGGGGCTGGCAGGATGGCTCAGTGGTCTAAAGCGCCTGCTTAGGAAAGCTTAGGCAGCTGTAGGGACCGCGGTTTGATCCTCGGTACCACACACTGCACCAGCCCTGCCTGCAGGGCAGGCTGAGCTGGCCATAAAAATAAATAGATAAACAAACAAAAGTTCTGAAACAAGAAAAAAATAAAATAAAATAAAATAAAATAAAAAATTCAAAAAAAAATTGATCATTTGGGGCCAGCAAGATGGCTCAGTGGTCTACAGCACCTGCTTAGGCAAACTTGGGGAACCACAGGGATGCAGTTCAATCCCTGGCACCACATGCTGCCCCAGCCCCATCCCCAGGGCAGGCTGAGGCCGAGCCAGCCATAACATAAATATATAAATAAATAAATAAGCAAACAAATAAATAAATGACAATTGATTATTTGGGGAGATTGTGTTCCTGCTGAAAGTAATCTTAAATTACATTAGTCACATTTATACGCTAGTGAGCAAATATGAGTCCTTGTTATCTCCAAGATCCTGGTGGTGGTCAAGAAGAGAATTACCCTGAGAACAAAATTCTTGGTCTTAGTATTGGTGACCCACAGTTGCTCCCAGGGCTGTCTAGGCGGGAAATCGCCACTGTAAATTAGGGATTGGGTTCAGCTCATTTCGCATTAAAGCCCTCAGCTCATCAAGGGAGAGGAAAGTTTGCCTACTTGTTTCACATCTTGGTCCTACGAAGCCGTAAGCGCAGGCGCAGAGGTTGCCCGGCACGCACATGCCTCCGTGTTGCCAAGGTGGGCTGCAAAGATCTGCACACACACATTACATCATCACGTTGCATTTTAACTTAAACGGTAGTTTGTGGTTATGTAACACAGAGCAGTAAACTTCGTTGTAAGAACAGCTTGCAACGGGCTCAAGCCTCCCCTACTGTATATTTAGCTCTATGGGATCATCTGTGTGGATTTACATTCCTGCGATCGGCACGTTTTGGTTTACAAAAGAAACCTGAAAAACATAACTCATATAGGTGTGTGAAAGGCTTAGGAGAACTGGGAATAATTGAATGGAAGTATATGACCGTTGGTGCCACTGGGAACTCTTGAACTTACATATTCCTACACTAGAAGTAGATTTTTTTTCTGTGTTTCCATAGTTAATTTTATGTTCCTGATGGTGAATATTTTTGTTAGCTCACCTTAGTTGTCGATTAGTAGCTTACTGATGATTGAAGGACTTTAAAAATGCTCCTTATTTTTCATAAATTTATATAAATTTTTCATAAATTTATATTCATTTAACATTTCAACCAAAGCAATGTTATTTGTAATTTTTTAAATGTATTTAGTACAGGGTCTCATTACGCAGATTGGGCTTAGAGTAATCCTTCCTGCTTTTCAGCCTCCCAAGCGCTGGGATTCCCGACACCACTCCCAGTCGCTTTCGCAGTCTCAGCGTGTCCCAAGGGAGGAGACTGAATCCGGACCCCTGCGTCTGCCTAAGCAGGCACTTTAATCTGCTGAGCTATCTGGCTGGCCATAGAGCAATGTTACTTATATGGCTATAAACATATTTTAAGAATTACTAGGTTTCTTATTTTTACCTTATAAATTCTAATTAATTTACATTTAATGTTATAATATATTATAATATATTATATAATATTAGTATATTATATATGATATAATTTATATAATATATATGATATAATGTTATATAATATATTATATAATATTATAACATTTTTTTCTTTGTACAGGATCTGAGTATACAACTTGAACTTGTAGTGATCCTCCTGCTTTCAGCCTCCTCAGCACTGGGATGGCAGGTGTGCGTTACCACATCTGGACTCTGTAGCGCCCGGGGGGCTGGGCTAGCATGGCATGCACTTCTAGGGATTAAATCCTGGCCCCTTCGCTTGCCTAGGCAGGTGCTTAGTCTGTTGAGCTATCTTGCCAGCCCTCGTAATAATATTAGATAAATCATTTAATAATTCAGATTATTTTTCTTAAGGGCAAAATATTTATAGAGATATGATAACTTATAGTTAAATTTTAAAAACTGATTTTGGAAAATGATTTTACTAAAGATAAACTTGTTTCCAGAGCTCTAATTTGTGACGTTTGAGTTTTTAAAATTCTAAAACTTTTGTAGAGAATGGTAAAAAATATAGCCTCTTCTACCAACATTAATGAATCCATGCTAATAGATACATGATAAGACAGAATTATTTTCAAAATATTCAAAAAAGAAAATCTCTTGCTTTAGGCCCGCAGATGATGTTGGACTCAAATTGTCACCTTCATCACAGGCTGCTCCTCCATGTCCAGGAAGACACTCACAAGTGTTAGGCTGGACACATCTGCCGAAGTTTCTGCAAGCAGGCTGGCATATGGCTGCATGGAACAGACCCAGTGGCTTAGAAATACTAAATATCAGGGAAAATTCATCACCCCAGCCAATCGATGGTACACCTACCAGTCTGGCAGTTAGAACCAGCAAAGCCAGGCTTACATTTGCATATGTCTGGTGCAACGCACTTCTTATTTTTTCAACATGGACGTCTACAAATTGCTGCAAAAAACAAGAAAGAGTGGTTGAATTATAAGAAATACAGATTTCTCAAATTTAGCTATCATAAAGGTAAATTTTTCTGAAATTTGACCTTTCTATATAGTGTTAAGCAAACACTATATTTTATCTTTTTTTTTTTTTTTCTGTATATTTGCTTCACTATGACAATACCTGAGGAACATGGTTACTAGATCAGGAAGTACCAGATATGATCATTGCTACCATAAGAGTAGCTAACCTTGGAGGCGGCAGCTAAACACATAGTGGATCACATAAATTTTTTTTTGCTAGGGAAATGAAGTTTCAGATATAATCAGCTAAATATTGGTGAATGACAGACACTCAAAATTTCAAAAAGCAAGAAGCTAGAAGGACATCGTAAACAAGTAGATGTACATTCTTTAGCCTGCCACCAATCTATGCTACTGGGCTCATAACACTCTGAAGTAGTAGGCCAGAAATTGAACCCCAGCCCCTGCGTCTGCCTAAGTAGACCCTTTAATCTGTAGAGCTATCTAGCCAGTTCAGAATGAGAATTTTAAAGTGATAAAATATCACTGTGGACTATGAAGAACCAGGCTGGATGTTAATGGGATCTATATTCCTAGCCTTGTTTTATTTCTTTTGCTAGTCAGGGACAGACTCTCAAAGCCTTGCTCTCTATCCAAAGAGAAAAGGACTCTTGGCTTGCAAAATTGTGGACTATGTGACCTAAAAGATACAAATGTTTCTACAGAATCTGGTGCAAGCTAAGTACTTAGTATATTTATTGTACATTTTTATATATAATAGTATTACATAAGTATATAATATTAATATAGTGGAATAGTATAGCATATTATAATAATGTATTATTAGTATACAATGTAATATAATAATATGCTAATAGTAGTATGTAATATTAGTATCTTAAAAATAATGCAGAAAGTCCACTTTTATGAGATGCAGCAAGCTAGATTAAATCAATAGAAAATAGCGAGTGTAAGGCATATCGTCTCGGTTACTTGAGGTTGGACCATATCGATGTCTTTGTGCCTTGTGAGGATGCTCATGGTACCTCGGCAGTGGACACCATCTCCGTAATATCCCAAGGGGCAGCGTCCACATCGGAAGCCATCATCTCTGGTTGGCATGCAGGAAACACCCAGAAAACAAGGTGAGCCAGCACAAGTTGACACTGTCATTAACGCAAACTCTGCTGGTAAAATGGTGATCATTTCCGTATCTGATGTCACAAGCAGGTCATCCTGAGGTCGTGTATAACCTTGGAAAAAACTATTAATTTGAGAACTATAGCCTCCCGTCTCTGTTGGGATGATGCTATGGATAACATCTTGTCGTTCACCCCTGGAACTAGAGGGACTAACGGTTAAGGGACTACTGCTCTTCATAAGGATTTCTGACTTAGAGAGGTGGGTATCTGTGCTGGGGACATGATCCACATCTTCATAATCTGTTATCTGCTGAGAAGCAACAAGCTCTGGATCATCCATTTCAGTCATAACTGATTTTAGTGACAGAGAGGAAATATTCATTGTCTTCAAGAACTTTTTGATGATGGTAGGAGTCTGGGTAACGTTTCCATCCATTTGTGAATTCTTTGTTGATGGTGCCTGATAATTCAAACCTAAACAAACAGAGAGATTAGCCAGCAACCTTGTTCTGCTCTCCCCAAGTATCTGGCATTAAGTAATTCACTCTTCCACTTAATGTCTGTAACCACACTACACTATTTACAGCTACACCTACACTATGTATGAGCCATGCTGGAAAATATGAGTAACAAGTTATAAAACTGTTCCTGCCTTCAAAGACATTATAACCAACTTGAATGAACAAGAAAACAAAGAATGTTACATACGATACAAGTTAAAGAATAATTTCTGTGAAATTGCCTTACATGATATATCCTTTATTCATTATGTAACATAAATGATTGTTCTAGAATATAAGCCAAAGGATTCAACAGATTAACAAGTAAAAGAATAAATTTTAAGCTACAACATATAATCTTCAGATATTTTTTCTAAAAGTAAAAATGCCTGAGAAATAGTTATGTTGATTTAGTGGAAAACAAATGGAAGATATTTTCACTTAGAGTTGAGCAAAGAACACCACTTACTAGAGGCATTTCTGTTTGGTGGCTTAACATGATTCTGGTCCTGGTTGGCACCTTCTTTCTTAATTCCATCTTTGTCAGATCCTGTGATAACCACAGTTTGTGTAGTAAATTCATTTAAAATGTGTGGTTCAACTGTAAATCAGTGCATGAAAGTAGGATCACAGATAAAACTTTTATAGAAGCAAAACATCATAAATGAAAACATGTAACATGCATGCTGTTTAGATCAAACCCTTTGCAATTTAGATTAGAGAAGCACTTTTGATAGCATGTTTTTAGGACACCTTCTGCTATGTATGAAGTGGTGTGCCTAGAAACTGACACACTGAAACCCTAACCCCATGTGGGACTGTATCTGTGGACTTGAAGTTTACATGAAGTTAGAAGAGCAGGACTGTGGCCCAAGAACGCAGTCGACTTAAGGAAAGGAAAAGCCAGGAGACAAACACCACAGAGGAGAGGTGCAGTGTGCAGGCAGCCATACGCAAGCTAGGAAGAAGTTCTTACCAACACCAAGCCAATTGTCACATTGGTTTTGACTTTCAACCTTCAGAAAAGTGAGAAACTAAATTTCCACTGCTCAAGGCCCTCAGGCTGTGTTGTTCAGTTCCAACAACCTTTAGCATCATATACAAATGCAGCCTGTTTTGACCCTCTGAGGTCGTCCACAGCACTTTGCCCTTCATGCCAGCGATTTTCATGGGTCCTTGTCCCTAAGCAGCGACCTCAGTAGTGAGACTTGTGCTTGATTACTTTTGTTTACATCCTTCAATTTTGGTACCTCTCATAAAACTAACCCACAGCAACCAAAATTTCTATCACGATGCCCTAAAGCACACAAATTACCCTGAGAGTGTTAGGAATCCTCTTAGTCATTCACCTGTAATGGGATTTGGTTCAATTTGCTCTCTTCTACAAGTTCATTGAGTAAAGGTTTTATTGAGGAAATAAGACTCTTTGGAAAAGAGGGATACCTGTTACCAAGGGGAAGCTGTAAATAAGAGGAACTGGACCCTGGAGAAAACATGTAACAGCTGCCAGAATGGCAAATCCTCTTAACTGTGGCTTCCTGCTTCTTGTGGACAGGCCCAAGCCTATCTCAAGTGAGAAAGGTGGCATTATACCATCAGTACAGTCTTTACCAGAACAGGATCTCATTCTTTTTTCTCTTATTGTTTTAACGTATTGATATCTATCATTCTTTTCTCCCCTTTCCTCTGAAGTAGTATTCTCCCTGTGTAATTTTATTCTGTAGCTTACGATGGTAGGAAATCCACTCTCTGGAGCTTCGTGCAGACATGCCATAGAGTCCTTTTATTCTCCTGGTATGCAAACTGATTTGTTAGCATTCTCCTCCAGAAACACTGCTTCCTGTGGGGTTGTATGGGCTGCAACAGCCTGGGTCATGAATATAAAGTTATTTACTTAATATACTGGAGACATCAAATTCAAGGTTAAGACAGTGGTCTACATGGTTTCAGATGAACTGTCTCTCCCTTTCTTAAAGTCGACCACTGTCTGAATACATTCACACATGACAGGGTGGCTCTCTGGCCTCGCTTCTTCACGGCAGCCCTATTGGATCAGGGCCCCATCTTTTTCATCTCTTTTAATCTTCATAACTTTCTTACTCCATATAGGCATATAGGCATATGCCATATAGGCATCCAGATCTGCACTTATGAAAATACAGTTCAGTCCATAGCAATGAGAACATCAATTCTACACTCCCAGCCAGATGTCTGAAACTCAACAACTTCCTTTCCCTTATGATGCTAAGTAATCCCAGCCACTAGGTACCATCTATTTTCTTCTTTAATATCTTTCATTTTCATCTTATCATATAGCAGAATATCTTCCTTATCTTGTTTATGTATTTAGGACAGGGTCTGCAGGTTCTCACTACACAGATCAGACTCATAGTGATCCTCCTGGTTTCAGCCTGCCAAGAGCTGGGATTACAGGTGTGCACCACCATGCCCCATCTCAGTTGCCAGCTCAGCGCACCCTGGGGACAGGATGGGGTTGGCATGACACCTCATTTTTAATTAAATTTTTGAGACACAGCTTTAAATTTTCCTCCCATTTTCAGATTAACACAGTTCCTTCTCCACAAGTGTTCTGCTGTCTAGACAACTTAGATAAGCTTTCCCACATGTAAACCTTCTCATATGCTTCTCTCCTGTTTCAAAATGATAAGGAGTTCTCCAAGTTCTACCTCTCTAGCTTCCACTCTTGCAGCAGCTCGCCTGCCCTGTGTACTCCAGAAAGACTGAATTATTCAGAGCTCCTCCTTGGAGCCCAGGCTGTCCAGGGGTAAGCTGCTGATTGTAGGGACCTCTGGCTGCGTTAAAACAGAGTCTACTCATAGTGCTCTAAAGTCAACCTACCACACCTGAGGAAACCAAAGACATGGGTCCACAGGTCCCTTATTCCAGAACAAAAAATCTGCCAACCTTAGGGATAAGACAATTTTTTTTTTTTTTTTTTTTTCGGAACAGAGGATTGAACTCAGGCCCCTGCACTTGCCAGGCAAGCATTTATTCTACTGAGCTAACCCCCCCAGCCCAAGACAATTCTCTTAATTGGCAAAATTTACTACTCGGAGAAGTCTGAACAAATTCCCAAGGTCCTGCTCAGTTCCTGTGCTGGCCTTAGTAGCCCCCTTCTTGGTTTGAAAGCCAAATAAATATAGGCTTCCTGGAGAAGTTCTTTGTCTCAGCCACCTCAGAAATCTTTAATTCTTTTAGAGCGTGCTGATGCTCTGGCAGCCCTAAGATCGCACCATTTGCTTCTCTTCTTTAGGCCATTCTCTGTCCACTCCTTCAGGAGTTTGTGGGTCTGATCAGTCCGCGGCAGCTCCCGAGGTGTCTTGTGGTGTCCCATAGCCCTCTTGCTTTGCTCATGCTATTCCTTTAACTTGTGCTGCTTTATTCTCCTTTGATCTGTTCCTTCAGATCCATTTCCCGTGTATTTAGCACGGTATAAGCACTGTCTTTCAAAGGCGTCTATTTCCCCTCCAGGTACCTGCCCTGCCTTGTGTTGTAACCATACTGCGCCCTCCGAGGATTCCTTCACAGAGATCCTGACTCCCTTACTGCATATGAGATTATCAGCCGCATGCCACCTTCTCACCTACGAGGTTGCAGGATGTGTCTGATACATTTCTGCATCCTGTGAACCTACTTCGATGGACACCACTGAAGGCACACGCAGCGAAGGAGGTAGGAAGAAAAGGGAAAATGGTGTGTGACTGCAGTAGTTTCAATGCAGCAGAAAATAGGAACTTTTACCATGGCAGATTTTCCCATCGCCATAAAATCCTTCGGGGCAGGAACCACAGTGATAGGAACCAAAGGTATTGGAGCAGGGGGCTCCCGGGAAGCAGGGCTCGGATGCACACTCGTCAACGTCTTCCTGGCAGTCTGTGCCTACACGAAACAGAGATCACACATTCCAATTATGTAGTTTGAAATCCAGTAGACGTCTAAGCAGCTTTTTATAATTCTTAACCCACATGGAGCCATTACAAATTATGTGGAAAAAAATGTGCTGTGTTTGAATAAGTGCTACAAAATCATGGAGTCACTAGACTCCAGGTAATACTTAATCTGACCTTGAAAGTAGGTAAGATTTTCTATAAATAAGATAATTTAAATGTCCATTAATATTTAAGACAAAGTAATATATGACAGAAAAAATGTTGTTCTTGTTTAAAGACTCAGTTCGTCCTTTGAAACAAATGTCTTAAAATGGTTATCTGCTGAGCTGAAGGACAACTTGCTCTCTTCATTGGATGCATTATCTGTGACGATGTGTGAGAATTTTACAGTGTGTTAGGAAAGCGACTCTTTTAAATGAAATATTGTAGTGTTGGAAATGCTTAACAACTTACTTGAGTGAATAGATTCATTCATTCATTTGTGTATAGCAGTCCTTATTATTTGAAAATTCATGAAGCAGCCAACATTTAAATTCATTCAAATGTTGTCTAAATAGAATAGGAAAAAAAGCCCTCTATCCGCGTGCATAGGTCCGATTGCTTAAGTATGCATTTCAATCTGATAAAGAAAATAAAATGCTCAGCTTTATTCTATTATCATGTTAGCACAGATGTTTTCAAGAAAAAATATTAGCTCAAAGGATGTTTACTTGGCATTTATACCTATATAACTTAAAAATATTCATCAGAGATTTTTAAAAGACTTGGGAAATGAAAGCTTGTCAAAACGGGTCATATGCCTCTTTCTGGAATTAGACATTTAAAGATAATTAATAGAACAATTAGCAAATATGATAGAATTCCGTTTTACTGCAGTTCAGGTGTGTAGGTGCATGTTGTGTGTTTATCATGTTCGTTTGTACTATATATGCGTGGGGGGGGGGCATGGGGACTGAATGGGACCTTAAACTTTTGGGTCAGGACCTCTACCATGTGGCTATAGCCCTAGACCTTCAACTCTAACTTATATCATATTTCTACTTTAATGAATTATCAGTAAAACCTATCCTGTATTTCTGCTGGTGTACTTTCTTGTGTTTCTGTACTATATTGTACTAAAAACACATTGCAACATATTTACCTATTAAATGTAGGTGCAAATGTTTATATACCTGCAATTAATATTTATTTGTTGTTATAGATACAAAAACAGACAAAACTGAAAAAGCAAATATGAGCAATTTACAAAAAATATTAAACCCATAAAAAATGTAAATAGCGTGGTTACTGTGGTTATTAGAGCATTTAAAATGTATGTTAAAATCTTCAGGGTCAGGCCCGTGAGACAGCTCACGGGCCTCTGATAGAATTCAGTGGGCTTAAATGCCTGCCTAGGCAAGCTTAGGCAAATGCAGGAACAGTGGTTGGATCCCCAGCCCCGCATGCCATGCTGGCTCACCCCCCGCCAGGGGGGTGAGTCTGCCATGAGCCTGGGCGTGGTGGTGCACGCCTATAATTGCAGCTCTGGGGAGGCTGAAAGCAGGAGGGTCACTATGAGTCCAAGCTGCATAGTGAGACCCTGCAACAACCAAATACATTTTAAAAAAATCTGGAGGACCACATTATTACTTGAGTGATCTATACTCAAATGCTCCAGGGAACTTTCCCCTCTAACCCATCCATATTTTAATTTGATTCACTGGGTACCAGAACTTACCTTTGAGCTCAGGTGGACAGTCACAGGAATAACTGGTCAAGCCTCTAATACAACGGCCAAGGCCACATGGGTTTGGCTGACATGGGCTAAAACCTAGTTCACAAAGACCACCGTGGAATCCAGGGGAGCACATACACCTATAAGCTCCACTGCCCAGAGGGAATGTCCCGTCTGGCACGCATGATCCTCCATTCAGACAGTCACAAGGCTTCACGGTCACCTACCCGAGAATGAGCACATTTCAAAGCAAAATCATCATAAGCACAGACCCTAGAAATTATGGTGGGCAGGCATGCTTAAGTGTCATGAAATATATATCTTTGCAAGATATGTTTTATGTAAAATATAGTTAAATGATGTAATAAGAATCGCATGCCCACATTCAAGGACATAGCTAAATTATGCAGGCTCGGATAATCTTTAAAGCAAGGTGCAGGATGAACAAGTTAGACAACACAAGCAGAAATGTTGGGGAGCCTTTCTGGTGGTGATGAGCACCCCCACAGGAACATGCCTCTCACAGACGATATCCTCCACCCTGCTCCAGAGGAGAAGAGGAAGCACAAGAAGAAGCGCCCGGTGCGGAGTCCCGGTGCCTACTTCATGGGAGTGAGGTGCTCAGGGCACTATAAAATCCCTGCGGTCTTTAGCTGTGCACAGATGGTAGCTCTGTGTGTCAACTGCTCCACCGTCCTGTGCCAGCCTACAGGAGGAAAAGCAAGGCTCCTTCAGGAAGAGGCAGCTCTACCAGTGCCCTCAGTCGAGATGAGTGGGAAGTCATTCCCATAAACACATTTTGGTTATTAGAGAGACAGAATGCTTGGGAAATATCCAAGGGGAAGCAGTCATCCAGCTTGTCTCCACATCCAGAGAGGGAAGCATGACTTCCGTCACTGGGCTATCATGTTGGCAGAGCACAGCTACCACACAGCATCTCTTCTGCGTGAAAGCACGCCCAATGTTTTTAAATTAAAGGTATAAAAAGGTCTATAAACAGAGCTTTGACAGGCATAACAAAAGAAGCCAGTAAAGAAAGCATAGCCATCAATTGATTATTTCAAGTCTTCCACCTATAATTTTGATTCTAAGTTGACATGTGAGATTCTTTTAAGTGGGAGGCAAGGAGTGCATCAGTCTTGTAGTAGTGGCACGTCATTTATGAAGTGGAAATGAATGACTTCTTTATCCTTGCCACTGTTAAGTGAAGAATATGCCTATAGATTATTATTCTAGTTCCATGCTTCTGGATTGAGAATTTCTCTGTTTTTACAAAGAACCATCAAATGTTCAACATTTAACAACTTTATTACACTACTGTCAGCAATTATGACTGTGTCCTGTATTTAAGAATTAAAATACAGTTGACGCCACTGTGAAAGGATCTATGACATTTCTACCCATAATTGGAATCCTGACCTCAACCGCGACTCTAGTTTCAGCACCGCAGTCATCGCTGATGTGGAGAGTGAACTGCTGTGGAGCCCGGGACTCTGCCTTCCACGTAAGTCGTCCTGCAGCAGAGACGTGGGCACCTTCGGGACCCGATTCCAACGTAAAGTGAACGTCAGAGCCTTCTGGGTCCAAGGCCGTGAACTGGTACTCAAAGCTTTCCCCATACAATGTCTGCAATTTGTCTGGCGATGCTCGAATCACGGGAGGTTGGTTATCTGCAGCAGAGAAAGCACTTACTCTTGTATATGCACCGAGAAGGGAAGGACAGCGACTCTGAGGGTTCCCAGGGGGACGTAATTTAACAGAAGAGTCCTAGCAAAGGTTCCAAGACTACTTGCTTCCGTCTTATTGAAGGCTCTGAATGAGCTTGATTCCATTCTAAGAACTGTACAAGTAACTGACAATTGCAGACCTCAAGCTTACTTGTGGAAGTGTGAAAGCAGAAGCGCGCTCGGACTACCCGGGCTTGGAGCACCGCCTCTCCTGCTGAAATTGCCTCAGGGTTAGCCACCTTCTCTGTCCTCACTCTAACCTCTCTCCTCCCCCCTCTTCCCCTCATCCTTTTCCCTTGCACATCCCTTTCTCAATTAACCCTCTCCGGGATGGGCTCTCCTCCACGCGCGCTGCCTCCACACTGGGTAACGGGCCGCCATCAGGCACTGCCAGTCTCCCGCTCCTCTGAGCTCCTTCCCATGCATGAGCTCACACACCAGCAAAGTAGCTGTGTCAGAAGCAAGCATGCTCTCTGCACGCATGAAACAATTTCAAGTATCATTTTACTTTGTCTTCTACTTTAGAAATAGCGGCCCTTTCTGAGCGCCAGCTGAATGAAGAATGACACTGTCACAAATGCTCTGCTTGCATCCAGGAGCTGAGAGACTCTGTAGCTGTGGTTCTGGTTCTGTCCCTGCACATCGTGACATAGCGGCTTCATTCATCAATCTTAATTTTCTCATCTTCAGTCTCACAAGTTAAGAACATGCTATGTTAAGACTGCTGCCCCTCTCAGCACTATGGGTCCCTAATGAATCATGCATTTTACAAGCTGCTAAAGAACAGACACCAAATCAGAAGTTACAATGTGTTTTTTTTTTCTCTTGCACTAATTTTCCCCCAAATATTTATTGTTTTGCAGAAATATTCCACCACCTTGTGCTGCAGCAAGTGACTTAATACTGTAGTGAAATACGCACCTACAGCAGCATGCGTAATGATATCATAAGGCACCACGCAAGTGGAGGCTGCATTACTCTCTTAGACAAAACTGCATGGGGCCAGGGATGTATTCAGTATTTTATCTAATAATACCTGATCACAAAAGGAGAGAGAACTCGGACATTCGCCTGGAATCCTACATAGCTGTGTTTAAGAAAGCTGCATGGCTTGTGCATGTGAGGATACTGTGTATGTGGAACAAAGAACCCCCAAATTAGGCTGGGTATGACACATGTCCGTAATGCTAGCACTCAGGAAGCTGAGGAAGGAGGATCACTGGGCATTCGAGGCTAACTGGGCTGCATAGTGAGGTCAAGGTCAGTTTGAACTGCACAGTGAAACCCTGTCTCTAAAAAGACCTTATAATTAACTGTATCCAGTATTACATTCATCACTTCACAGAGTGGCAGTGTTGAAATATAATGTACAGACTCAGTTGAGAAGATACTTTATTTCACAAAGAATGAATCCATTTTCTTTGAAGCATAAATGATTAAATGCCCTGTCATGAAACTCAGTAGAGGTGAGGCTAGGAGTAGGAAATTGTGTACAACTAAATTAGCAATTCTCACTTTTTCCATTAATAATTTACATTTGCGTTTTTTAAACCAAATATTAAAATAAATATTTCATGCCTAATATGATATGTTCATAAAATGATATACAGATTGCATCACTTACTGATGAGAATAAATTCTGAGAAGTGTGTCATTAGGCAATCGTCACCATACCAACTGCTTTAACTAGCAGCTATGATTTTACTAGGAGGTACCATCTTCTGAGCCCACCACTGTCTGTGCCACTGAGTGAGCCAATACGTCACTTGGCTAGGCATGACTAGCTACAAAAGAATATTCACATTTTATATTTCCTTCAACTAAATTATACAAGTAGGGGTTTTTTTATGTATTTAGCACAGGGTCTACAGAGTCTCACTATACAGATCAGAGTCACAGTGATCCTCCTGTTTTCAGCCTCCCAAGTGCTGGGATTATAGGTGTGTGTCACCACAACCAGTCTCCATCACTATGTCAGAGTACCCCAGGGGGGTACCCCAGGGGCAGGGCCAGCACTGCATGCTGGGGTTCACATGCTGGGGTTCGAACTCCAGTCCTTGCGTCTGACTGGGCAGGTGCTCTAATCCACTGAACTACCTGGCCAGCCCAAGGAAATTATACGTTAAGAGATACTAAATCAATACAGAATTCATCCATTTTAAACTCATTTTAATAACTCATGGTTTAAATAATATCACTTTCAAATTATACGGGAGAGGAAGCATTTGGGCTAGTAAAAATAACTTACTTTCTAAATATGACCAGTCAAATTTGGAGATTTGGGGTCTACAGATCAAACAAGGGCTGGTAAGGTTTCTGTCCCCTTCGGAGTAGCAGAGTCCATTGATAATGCAACCATTTTCCTAGTAGAAAGTTTTTGAACAGAGAAAAGGAAAGCTTCAGTAAAGATAAGCTGTAGCTAGTCTGTAGAAATGTATACATAAAATGAAGAGTGCATGATTAGGATTACAATGAATACATACAACTGTAAGCAATGTTTAAAATAAAATATTATAAATGAATAGTAGAAAAATTATTTTATGTGTAAATACTTGTGAAACTAGTAAATAAAAATATACATGTAAGTTGTATCTCTGTACCAAATTACAGCTTATGACTTATAAGGAACACAAGAGAATAAGCTCTTTTTTAAAAATTTTTTTGTTGCTAAACTCATAGAACACGTGGTTATTCATAAATAATGTCAGATGTGGTGGCACATTCCTATAATCTCAGCTACTGGGGCAGCAAAAGCAGGAGAACCTTGAGTTCAGTGCCTACCTGGGCAGCACAGTGAGACCCAGACTCATAAAACAGAAACAAAGTAATAAAGAAAAGGTAAAAAATTAAAATTGCCATTTTGTCGCTGCATGTCTTATAACTCATATTAGTTTGCAGTTGTCCTTTTTTTCCCTAGTAATACTTGTCTATGACTGCTAAAAACTGAACCAGATCCATCCCATATCTATCGATCATTGCAAAAGCAGTTGAAGATAATGAAAGACATATGGAAAGAATACTAAATGTAGCAATCATTCTAATTGGGAAAAACCAGAGTTTACTTGAGATCCTTTGCTCCTTCTACAAAATCTCCTTTGATGCTGTTTATGACATTGTACACCGATGAGAACAATGATATAAATATGAAAGGAAGTGCAAGAGTACTTGCTTTTGCAGTACATGAATCGTTTCCATGGAGACCACACACTTGGCAAGCGCCATCATATATGATCATGATTTGGGGATTACTGAATAGGTGACCATCATTGGATACCTGCAAGAAGAAGTCAGACACAAAAAGTTAAATATCACATGGTTTCTCCTCTGTGAAAAGCCTACCATGTGAGTATACCAGATGGGAAAGAGGCATGGTAGGGAATTAGACGCCAACTCTTGGAGACGGAGAGGACTGCAGGAAGGGAAGAGGCAATGGATGCGAGATGAAAAGATTAATAATGACCAGGCAGTATACAACACATGCACCAGTTCCCCAGAAAGAAGACCACCGTTCTGTGTTGCAAACCCACACTAACAAGACAGATGAAAAGTTGGTCAAACTAGAAAAAGATATTGTTGTACAATTAGGCTGTTCTAAATGGAGCTTTGTGAATTCTTTGTGAAATGTCTCATGAAGTATTTACTTTGTTATAAATATATCTCTTACTTTTTACCTTTATTTGCCACTTTGCAATGGGCTTCGCCCCCATTCGACCCAGAATATCTGGCTGTTGGATGCTAGTGGGCAGCTGACAATGAACGGTTGTGTTTTTCTGAAAAACTGCTGGTGCGTAGACAGGCTCCCCAAGCACCCACTTGCCGCCATCGTACTGTAAGCATAATGAGAAGCAATTACCTTCTGTGCATTGTGGAAATCTTTTTTGCTAGTGAGCAACATCTGAGCAAAATATGAATTCTAACATCTATGCCTACAAGAATAAGAAAATAAACGTTATACTGACAGTGAATTTTATTCACATTAATCAAAGAAGAATATATCTTGACTTGACATAACGCACTTCCAGCAAATCTCACATTTCCTGGGGACTCAAATCAAGGAATCCGTACATCACAGACCACTGCGCAACGGCTTTGGAGCACGAGGAGATTACATTGAACTATGTAATTAATGCACACTGGATGGATGCCAGGGATGGGATGCAGAAAGCACAAGATGAGTATGAAATACTACGCAATGGCAAAAAATTAAGTGGTGCAAGAAATTAGAAGGGCAATTAAGAAAAAAGAACTGACTTGAAGGAGCTTCCAGTGTTCAAAGTGGAAGTAAGCAACAAAATAAATACTACTGGCTTTGAAGTATATTTCATAAGTAAATACCTGCTAGTCCACAATGACATAAATGGATAAACGCAGCCGGGCGTGGTGGCTCACGCCTGTAATCCCAGCACTTGGGAGGCTGAGGCAGGAGGATCGGTGCGAGTTCGAGACCAGCCTAGGCTACAAAAGTGAGCTCAAGGCCAGCCTCAACTGCATAGCGAAACCCTGTCTCAAAAAGGCAAAAAAATAAATAAATAAATAAATAAATAAATAATAAAAAAATTTAAAAAAATGGATAAACGCATAAGTAGGAACAAGAAATATTTCTTTCAGTAGAATTCTGAATGACATATGTAGTTATATTGACCCTGTCTCATTAAAATCCACCACGGCCTATAGTGTCTTCTCCCAACTTATGTCTTAGCTACAAGAGGAAAGATAGGAAATTTACAGTCGAGACCTATGGAAAACACCACCTCAGAGTCACAACTTACATCAGCAGCAAGAAGGTACACTGCAGCACCGAGAATGGCATGGCTTCCATCTAATCAGAGAAAGGAACACGCTACAGGGTGCCCAGCTGGCCCTCTTCAGAAGTGGTAAATAAATGAATGATAAAGACTGAACACTGTCATAAATTTGACAAAGATTGAAAAGATGTGACAATAAATGCAATATAAAAGCTTGGATTGGTTCCAGAATAAAAAAAAAAAAAAAAGGGCTACTTAAATGGCAGCCATAATTTGCACAGCATGCACACTGAGTACAGTGTGGGCCTGCTTTATGAACTTCATTTGCTTTACAGTTTGAGGGTGCATGACTGCATCTGTGTTTGTGTGGTGAAGCAGGCGATGCTTGTGTTTGCCCACTAGCTGAGGGGCAAAAAGGGTACTTTCCACACCACAAACTAAGTAAGGCTTTCTCCCCTATAGTCCAAAGCTTGAAGAGCAGGGATGTTAAGATATTGCGAAATTATAGAGCCTTGCATCAAAATAAATCAAAGATGGGGCTGGCGAGATAGCTCAGTGGTCTAGAGTGCCTGCTTAGGCAGGCTTAGGCAACCACAGGGACCACGGTTCAATCCCCGGCACCACATGCTGCACCAGCCCCACCCTCAGGGCAGGTTGAGCTGGCCACAACAAATAAATAAATAAAGTTTTAAAAAACCAAAGTGAATCAAAGAGTGAAAAGCCAAATCCAGCTCTGGAGAAATCTTAACTTCAGGAAAATGTAAAATAAATGCTATCATACCTCGATTCGTGAGTGCTGAAGCGAAAGCATTTGGCAAAATGTTGCTTCTGCTCACAAATTCCGCAACAGATGGCCAACACAACCTTACCCTGCTTCCCCACACAAATACAAATGTGGTCATGTGCCCTCACACTGTAAAACAAATGAAGCTCAGACAGCCGGGCCACACTGTACTCAGTATGCACCGCCAGGATGCTGGGGGCAGGTTTGAACACGTGTCTTCCTGCAGATCATACAGTGTGTTCAAGATTCCAGAATTCACTCTTTATCAGATGCTTACAAGACAGAAGCATAAGAGCAAATGAAATAGTACAAAATGTACTTCATTAGAAAACAGAAATCTATAAAATTTGCTCCTGTGAAGTCATTCAATTATAGTGAGATATCATCACTGAATCTGCCAACACTAAAAAATACCTATTTTCTTGTATGATACTGAAATTGTGCATTATGTTTCTACTCTTTGTCACATTATTTCATTGTGACTGAATTAAACTGTAGCTTATTTCAAAAGGTTTTATCCATAATATATATAATACCATGCTTGCTGTATATAAATATATAAAACATACAAAACTATTTCTTACTGTCAATTCTCAATCTTAGAATTACATGTTTTCATCAATTTACACAGCAGAAAGAATACTAAATTATGATTTCATATTTTAAGTTTCAGCGTATGCACAAAAATCCTTCTAATATTCAAGGGGATTCACTGGAAATAAGAATTCCACTTACGGAAAAGGAAGGAATGTCATTATAAATATGATGATCAAAAAGTAGTATAATTTGATATACTAATATTCAAACTGAAGGATTAGTTCCATTTTTGTGACCACAGGAAGTAAAAGCCTGGGGAGGGATATTTTCCCTTGTGAAGTCCATAGTAACAGAAACACAAAGATGAACCCACTTTCCTCCTTTCTCATTTTGCAAAAGGGAAATATTCATATTTTTGTATCCTTTAGTTACACAGTATGTCTTAGCCAAAGCTAATATTCATTATTTGTGTTTTTGGATTTCACAAAATATGGATTCTCAAGATTATATCAAACTCAATGTTGTCTTAGTCTTTTGCAGCTGAAAATAGCAAGTGGATAGCTCAATAAATGTTAGGTAAAATAATAAAGTTTATAAGCAGGGGAAGCTTTTAAATTTAAGCAATTGAACCATTGTTTCTGTTCATTCTATAGATATAACCTCCTTTGCAATTATATGCCTAATTAATAGACTAAATTAATTCAAAATAAAATCAGTCTGAGTAGCACATTAATTGAATTGTGTTATGCAATTTGTCATGAAGTCTGATTAGTATACCTTCAGTTCAGTAGCTTCACACGTAATGGAAGGTGATTCCTCGAAGCCTTCGCCAAAAACTCTCACCATCACACAATCGTATTTTCGAACGTCACAGAATCCTGCATTCTCAAGCTCTGTACTTTCAGGTTTGTCTTTGGGGGAAAAAAAATCATGACAAATAGGACAATTTTTAATTTCAGGAAAAAGCTACCTAATTATAACTTTCAAATTAATGTCACCTTCCAAACTAAAAGCCTCTGTGAGATGATACTTCAGAGCACTGTATATGCTAGATATTATTCCATTAAATATTAAGAGTAATCTGGAATAAAAGTATTATCTTAGCATTGTTCCAATAGCAATGTCATCAAAGATGCTACAAGTGCTTGCATATACATATTTCAGTCATGTTTTAATAATGCTTGACATCAACTAAGGATAAACATTAAGAAATAACTACTATAGCTGGGTGTGGTGGCTCACGCCTGTAATCTCAGCATTTGGGAGGCTGAGGCAGGAGGATCGGTGAGAGTTCGAGACCAGCCTGGGCTACAAAACTGAGCTCAAGGCCAGCCTGAACTGTACAGCGAGACCCTGTGTCAAAAAGATAGAAAAAAAAAAAAAAAGAAAGAAAGAACTACTATAATGAAATAGGTTTTGATTTTGCTGCTTAGTTGGTTCCACATAGATTGGAATAATAAACATATTTTAATAATCAAATTAATAATAAAATAGCATTGACCAGTGCAATATATTAAAATTTTGAAATTCTATTTTTTTAATTTTTAAAAAAATCTTTGGTACAGGGTCTCACTACACAACTTGAACTTGTAACGATCCTGTTTTCAGCCTTCCCAGCACTGTGGTTACAGGCACGCACTACCACATCCGGTCCCTGCAACTGGTTCAGCAACCCGGGGGTGGGGCTGGTGAGGCATATGATTCTAGGGATTGCACCCTGGTCCCTGTGCTTGTCCTAAACGGGCACTTAGTCCACTAAACTATCTTGAGAGCCAAAAATTTTTAAATTTTTAATTTAAGATTTAGAGAAATGGGGCTTTAGTTTAAAGCGCCTGCTTAGGCAATTTTAGGCAAGCGCAGGGACATCAGTTAGATCCCTGGCACCACATGCTGTGCCAGCCCCACCCCCAGGGCAGGCTGAGATAGCCATTATAAATAAATAAATATATATATTATATATATATATATATATATATATATGATTTAGAAAAATTTTTGAAATTTAAATATGCTGTTATTCTAATATTATTGATTTTTTTGTGTTACTGATTTCTATCCTACATGCTACCATAATTTTATATAGTATATAGTTGAGTACTACTCAACTATAGGAGAAAAACATTCTTAGAGCAGTCAGGGTTAACTGACCTTGTTAGGTTTTGCTGTCAGAGCACATGTCACCTCTATTTGTGAGCACTGGTTGTCAACACAGATATGTGCAGTTTATAAAATAATATTTTTTTCTGAGTTCTGATGAAATCTAACTAATATAACCTTATCACAACAGAGTTCAAACAAAAATCTTAAGTCATGTGTATTCACAACCCTAAATTGATAAAATTATCCTTCACATACTTAACAAGTACTTATTTAGCAGTTTCTTCACATATAACAGGGTATACAGTAAAAAACAAAACATGCTCTGCTTCACAAAATTTTGTTCTGTCCTTCCAGCATAGGATAAAAATAAACAAACGAAAGATAAGAAATGTGTTGGTAAGTATTTCCAGAAATGTGGAGGAAATCACTTCAACTCTAGCAGCAAGCTACTCGGCTGTTGTTTTGTCTGAATGGTCATGGGTTTGCTTACAATGCGACATCTGAGCAGACGTGTGAAGGACATCAGCCCTGAAAACCTGGGGAAGAATGCGCTGGAGCAGGGACACAGTATGCGAAGTCCCCAAGGAAGGAACAGGCCGAGAAGCAGCTGGCACAGGGGGGAGCAGTGGGCTTGCGGGAGGGCAGGCAGTGAATGAAGAGTAGGAGGAGCCTCGGCATCGAGGATCCCCTCAGCAGGGAAGGCTCAGGGATTTTACTCTCCAAACGATGGAAAGAAGTCCCAGAGGATGTAAGAGGAGGAGCAAGCAACGGCCTGACGTACATGTCCAGGAGTTCATTGTGACTGCGGCTGCATGGAAAATAAGCACTGGGAGAACCTGCGACGACCCCAGGGAGAGGTGATGGTGGCGTGCAGCAGGTCACAGAGGAAAGGCTTTGAAGCTGCAGCTGGACTTGGACCAGTAAACTAACGCTGAGACGCAAGAAAAGGTCAAGAAAGACTTCAAGTCCCTAACTTGAATGAACAGTTAGAGAAAGGAAATTTGCCTTTGTTAAGACGCAAGAGGGCATCCGTGGAAAAGTACAGGATGGTAGTTATGGAAGCAGATCAAGAGTGGGCTGTTTACTAGTTCAAAGAACCAAATAAGCATTTCTGAAAAGATTGCTCTGACCTGTTGAGATAAATTGGTTTCTACCAGACAGATGAGTTAGAGAACAGGATTTAAGGTAAAGAGCAACTTAGCTTCAACATAGTGCTTTAAATATATCAAGTCTGGCTTTTAGAAAACACAACAAAACAAAACTATTTTCTAGAAGTAGAAGGGCCTGTTACAAAACAAGGGCCCAAGATTGAGAGAAACTGGCATATCCTGTGAATAGCACAGAGACCAAACCAAAGAGGCCGAGGCAGGACAGACAAGATGACGTCCACAGGGGATGAGCTCAGAAGGGTGTCACGTGGCAGGTCATGGTGTGTCTTTTTGGCCATTCCCAAGACTTCCGCTTTTACCGATGGAACACATTTTCATAATTATTAACACACTAATTAATACAATTTGGGTTTCCCTAGTAACATTAATAAATTCTAAGATACTGAAGGGTCTCAGTTACTCTTCTCTCATTGCTGGCACAAATACCCATCACCCGAAATGAAGGAAGGAAAGGTTTATTTAGCTCACAGTTACTAGAGGTTTCAGTCCATACTCGGCCAGCTCCAAGCCAGACTGGCCCATGGCACAGAGCAGTAGTAGCTCATGGCAGCACAGCAATTGCAACAGAAGCAACAGATAGGGAGTCTGTTTTTCTGTCTCATATATTACATTCAGGCTCTTTGCCTCAGGCTATCCACCTCAGACCACACCCATAATCCCAGCAGTACTCAGACCCACAATCTCCTCCTGGGATCACCCATAATTCCAGTGGATCATGAATTAATCTCAACCTCTAGAAGTCCACCCCCCATGACTGCATGAGGCTTTGTGGGGATAACTAGACACAAACCATAACATGAAGGCAAAAATTAAAGACATTTTCATAATCAAAAAGTCCTGCACAACATCCAAGGCAAACAGACCTTCCTTAGTGTATGAATCCCTGCAGTCGTAGGAGCTGAAGCCCAGGAAGCACGCGCACGCCCACTCCATGCACTCTCCGTGGCCGCCACATAAGCTGGGGCATTTCAGGACCAGGAGAATATCTTCCATGGACTCGCCATATTTTTCTGTGCTATACTGCCCCTCTTCCAAAACTCTCCTTTCACATTCGTTTTCTAAAAGGGCTACGCCTGCTTCGGCCCAGCTCACGTCATCTTTGAGCAGAACATCTTTAACACACATAGCGATAACGTCACTGAGCCGCTTGCCGAGAAAGGCAAGGCAGCGCTTTCCAATGCTGGAGTTGGTGAGCGTCTCCTCACAGAGAGCCACAGCGCTGTACTCAGTGAGACCGGAGGGCATGGGCCACGAGGGGACGGGTTCTCGGTGGACATCTTCAACGTGGTCCTCAGGGAAAAAATAAGTCAACTCTTCAAGGTCCGTTTGGCTAGGACTTTGGAAAGCATACAAGGTAGGAAATTCGCTAAAGGTTTGCCGCTTCCATCTCTTCTGCCCGTGCCGCCCTGTTTCTTGGCCAGCCTCATCTTCCACTTGCTTCTCACTGTTCAGAGATTTTGATGCATTTATCTTCTCCTTCCCAGGATGCTGTAAATTCAAGTCCAGTTCTGTTAGGTTCATGTGGATGTTTTTGTGCAATACAAAATTCAAATTATTCTCTCCTCCAAAGGGCTGTTTATTATCCCATCTGAGAAGAGCTTCGGAATCAATATATTCAGAAGTGATGTCTAGTTCTGGTATCAAAGAAGAGAAGCTGGCGTGTCTGAGCTCTTTGCAACTTGAAGCAATGTCTGATTGCGAAACATCATCCAGATGTGAACAGCTGCAGTACGGTGGCCTGGAAGGCCGTGTCGGGGAAACTGGCAATGTGTCAAACATGCTTTTTCCCGGTGAGAGTCTTCTCGAATGAAAATGGGAAAGATTATTTGAATGAGAATATTTGTTTCCCAGGGATGTATTTTTTAAAAACATGTAGTCACCACTCATTTAGATAAAAGTTTATTTCTTACCTCCATTCATTAATAAAAGCAATAAAATTATTAAAATCTTGATCAATTTTGATCCCATTTCTGTTATGGAAATCATTCTCTGGGTTTTCATCGAAAGTACCGCAAAGGCCCAGAGTGTTCTGGTAATCTAAGCTCGGGGCTCTAATGGTTAAACTCATGCCCCACTCACTGAGGTCAGACCGGATAAAGGCTCCAGAAGAAAACCGAATCTGAAACACAGCAATAATCAGCAGAAAAAAGAAATGTTCAATCAACATTCAATATGGATCAAGAAAAGATTTATTTCAGAAATAAAACACAATGATTTATTCCTTGCATATAGACAGTAAAATCCTGATGTTTTCTGGATGACAACTTTTGTCAATGCTGTATTTCAAAATAATAGATTCTCATGCTATAGAGCTGAAACTGGAGCTCCTGATTGGTCTTTTTGTTGAGATATATTGTCACTCCTTTAAGTAATTTAAACTAAAATGTGATATTTTACATAATAAAAGTTACAAATCTTAGGAGTAAGGTTTACCAAGCCAGGTTTCTGATAACAGTCATTTAATCTGGCATTTGCTACCAAGCTATTGATTCCCAGAGACTAAATATATTTCCCAAGGAGTACATATAAATGTCATCTTATTGTTGATAGGATCATCAATCAAAAGCCAAACTGGAGCCAGAGGTTGCCTGTGCATCAGAGAAAAGGGTGTTGCTTAAATGATTCTAATTGGGTTTCTGCTCTGTATGATATAAGTGTCATCTGTCCCAGACCAGATATTTGGAGATAGATGTGGGGAAACACTCCTATAAAAGCCAATAAGGTATGCTTTTTGTGTTTTCTTTTCTAATTCATAGGCCTCTTTAATATTTTTTAAAATTTAACAACAGTACAATAGTGATATATATATATATATATATATATATGCTTTTGCGCTCATTGCAGAAAACTAAAGTTTACCGAAGAAGGAAACAAACCTTATAATCCTCAAGACAGGTAATTTTCTTGAAAATTCTACAAATCCCTCTTGTATATTATAGAAATATCTCTGCTTGTCTATAAGCACATGGCCATTCCATTATTTTTGTGACCACAATGTATTCTACCCCAATTACATTTAGAATTTCAACCAAATCTAATTGACGATAGATGAATTATAACTTTTCCCTCTCACAAGTAAAGATGCAATGAATTATTATTGTGATTTTGCACACCCTGAATTTTTTTTTTTTTTTTTCAGAACTGGGGATTGAACTGAGGCCCTGGCACTTGCCAGGCAAGCACTTATTCTACTGAGCTATCACCCCAGCCCCCTCAATTGTTCTATTACAATATATTTTCAGAACTAAATTTTTTTTGTTAAAATGACATGTGTAGGTAGATTAAGATTATATGTTCAATATATACGCCTTTCAGAAAGACTGTCTTTCCTAGTGTCTCCTCTTGCCAAAACTACATGAGAGATTAATAAGATTAATATTCTCGTATCTTTGTTGATTATGTGAATTTGGGACATACTTATCAGTAGCATTGCATTGTGAATTGCCCTTTATATCATTTGCTCTTTATCACTGGAGTGCTGACTATATATGATTCTGTGACTTGGCGAATTGTGTATATACTTTATATGGCGCAAATATTTTTTCAGTTCTTGATTTGCATTTTGTTTTTGATGGTGGACCTCAGATCAATAAAGCTACATTCAAAAATTATTGTTCACCTCATTAAATATGATAAAAACGTGAAACATTTTTCAACACTTTTAGATATTAAATTACATTTACTTGGAAACAGGCTTTTGAAAGAGGAGAAAAAGATGAACATCACCTTAGGGTGCAAATAGCTCATAATAGTTTTAGTATTGATTGATTGATTGATTGATTGATTGGTTGTGCAGGGTCTCACTACCCAGCTTGAACTCACAGTGGTCCTCCTGCTTTCCATCTCCCCAGTGCAGGACTTACAGGCGTGTGCCACCACATCCTGTCTTGGTCACCGGCTCAGTCGCTTGGGGGCTGGAGTGGCATGTGGTGCCAGGGCTCAAACCCTGGCCCCTACGCGTGCCTAAGCAGGCGCTTGGTACACTGAGCACCTTGCCGCTACCTCACCTGTAAATCTTGGGTAGCTTTTTCGCTCTCTTTTCTCCAGCCACTTACCCATCTAACAACCAGTGTCTGATGAAGTAGCTATTCATTACAAGATAAATATTCCTGAATATTTAATTTTAATTTTCTGTCCTATTTGTCAGATCTACTTTTTCTTAGACACCATGAAAAATATTTATATGGGTAATGAAGCTGTCATATGAAATGTTCAGCAATGCAATTTAGATTTCAGAGCTGCACCTATATTGTCTCCACATGTGTGTGATATTCAATTCCAAGCACTTGAATATCACAGATCATCTAAATGCTATTTTCTTGAAAAGGCTAGTAGCTTTTCAAACTACTAGTAGCTCCGAATCTAATGGAGATGGGTAAAAGCTCATCCAAAATGACACACACAAAAAAACATTTTTAAAGTTAAAGAATCATACATACTGTGACTTTTCTTCCCAAGTAAGATTCACTTATCTTGATATTGCTGGAATCATCTTGGCTCTTCACAAACAAATATGGCTGAGATGCATGCAGCTGACCACAGCACATATCAAAAGTGACCACATCACCTTCTTCTTTGGCGACAAACCCACAGTTACATGGCACAGGACAGTGAAGGCTTCCACAGCTCCAGTGGCGCACATGGATCTCAAAGTCACGTGATGTGCTCCTATAAAGCACAAATGTCCCAGTCTTGAAATTGTCATACATCCTATCATTAACAAATGTCAGCACCATCAAGTGGGTACAAGACATCACAATCACAGTAGTGTAAGCCAGACTCTGTATTAAGTACATGTAGAGGTATTCAGTGTATTTCAGTCACAGAGAAATCTGGATTGCCTTTGGTATCATGAGCATCTTTTTGTAGGCACTCAATAAATGAAGTGGTGATAAACACCTCAGTCTCTTCCACTTCTCTTCCCACCCATCACCCCAGCCTGGACACTCACCCTGCAGAGGGAGGCCTGCCTAGTGCGTGTGCACATGGCTGTCCCCCTTCGTCTTCCAGTACTTGTCCAGCTACAGCCCTCAATTGCTGGCTTTCTGTATCCATTTTATTTGTTTATTATTATTTTATTTTAGTTTGTGGTATAGTTTGTGTCTAGTTGTCTTCCCGAAGCCTCATGCAAATCATGGGGCTGTCAAGCACCTGGATCCAGGGGCGGGGCTAGAGGACCGGGGTGGGGCTTGAGGGGCAGGGCCAGAGAGCTGTGAACCTTTAAACTGACAGCATACGTCTCCCCTGCCCTCTCCCCCGGGCCTGGTGGCCTCTCTTGGAGGGATACTATAGATCATCCTGGACACGATGGAGCTGCAGCCTCTTTTCCAGGCCTTGTATAGCTGTATGGCAGTGTCTTAAGGTCTTGCTATGTAATTCAGGCTGTTTTAAACTATGAAACCTCCAGGAACTGTGAGCTAAATAATCATTTCCTTCCCTAAGCTTGTGTGTTGGATATTTGTCCCAGCAATGAGTAAAAAGTAACTAAAACAGCTTGGTACTGGGGAATAAGCCTGGAGACTTTGCACTGAGCCATGTCCTTCAGTTAATTATTTATCTATCTTGAGACATGGTCTTGCTAAGTTATTAAGTTACTCTGACAGGGCTAGAACTTCTTCAAACAGCCAGAACAGTAGGATTATGACTGTGTGCCTCTATGCCTGGCTCCACTTGTTTGTTTGTTGACACGGGGTCTTGCGTCATAGTCTCGCTAGCCTTCAGCTTAGTCTTGTTTGCCCTGAGCTTACTATGTAGCACAGATAGGCCTCAGATTTGTGCCCATTCTCCCGGCTCAGGTCCCCAAATGCTGGGATTGCAGGCATGTACCATCTTTGCTAGTTCGATTCTATTTTAATGTAATGCAAACCCTACTTCCAGCTTTTTCTCACTCTGAATTACCTTTTCTTCGTAGCATGTATCTATCTCTGACACCCTAGATATTTTATTTATTGCTGCTCTTTATATTCTTCCTTATTCAAAGCCAGTTCCATAGAAGCAGAGAGAGTGCATCTATTTTCTTCACCACCATGGCATGGACCCAGCATTTAAAACATGGCACAACACACTGCCTTGAATTAGGCTGGATTCAATGCATCACCCTTGTGCTGCTTGAAAAATTTCTAGCCAAAACATGTTTTGTTTTTTCATGTGTGTTTTTTCCTTGTTTGCTCTTTGTTTATTTGACACAGAGTCTGATTGTATAGGTGAGGGTGGCCTTGAACTCCTGGTAACCCTCCTGCCTCTGCAAATGAAGTGCTGGGATTTCAGGCACACCCCACCATGCCCAGCCTCCACCGATGCTGGTAAGCCTTCTGGCATAACCATGCACAACTCCTCAATGCTTGCTCCCTTCTGTGGAGGGTTTCTACTGTATTCACCTACATGGAATAATTTTACTGACAATCATCACATGGCAGTAAAAACTATTTTCATCATGACTGAAATTTTCACTCAAAGTGAAGTGTCATTTTCTTTTAAGACAACTAAGTATTATGAATACGCCTACAGCAGCATCACTGAGTTTAACTCTTACAATACAGATATTAACGGTGGGATCATTTGAATAATTTTTGCTCATTTTTGCCAACTATACAATTCCCAAGACAAATATCCAGACATTCATGATGGCTATAATAGTTTTTCCCTTGAATATTCATCATGAATTAGGAGTAATTTGTTTTTAAAATAATCTAACATGTTACCTTAATCATTTTGACTAAACTTTAAAGATTATTTTATTATTATGTAGAAATATAACACCAAACATTTTTACAGCAAATAATCATTTTGAAAAACTAACAATGACCAAGTAAATTGTTTGTTTGGTTGGTTTTCTTTGTTTATTTGTTTGTTTTTCTTTTTGGTGGTACCAGGGGCCAAATTCAGGATGTTGTGATTTCCAGACAAACACTTATTTCACCCAGCCATTTTTTACATAATCTTTACCTCTAAAAACTGAGGCTCACAACCACTGTATAATGTTACTAATGACTAGACCTATAGCAAAAGTATGTATATAAACAGACTAGTACCTTAAACCAAGCCAGGAACAGCACTAAATGCTGTTCTTGCTAATTTGTCAGTGACTAGAGCTAAGAAATAATAAAATATGTTGTTTAGAACAAAATAATAGAAACAAAATCTATAAAGAATTAAAAATCACTGGGGTCCCAAAATTCAAAGACCCAATCCAGAAATGGGTATTTGTGATGAACACACACTTCTCAGAGAAGGAAATTCAGCAAGCCTACAAATATATGAAGAAATGCTCCACTTCACTAGTCATTTGTGAAATGCAAATTAAAACAACACTGAGATGCCATCTCACTCCAGAAAGAATAGCTATCATAAAACATCAAACAACAAATTTTGGTGAGGCTGTGGGGAAAAAGGAACCCTTCTCTACTGCTGGTGGGAATGCAGACTGCTGCAACCATTATGGAGAGCAGTGTGGAGACTCCTTAAAAAAACTAGAACTGGAAATCCCATTCACTCCAGCTATCCTGCTACTAGGAATTTTCCCAGAAGAACTAAAAACATCATACCATAGTGATATCTGTGCACCTATGTTTATAACAGCACAGTTTGTAATAGCCAAATCTTCGAAACAACCAAAATGCCCACTATCTGAAGAATGGTTGAAAAAGATGTAGTACTCTTATATAATAGAATATTACTCAGCTACAAATAATGATAAACTAGAAGACTTCATATATAAATGAATGTATCTTCAACATATACTCATAAATGAAATGAACCAGACCTACATGTGTAAATATCGTATAGTCTCCCTAGTGTAAAGACTAAAAAAGAAATAAAAATGGAGAGACATAATACAGCTGAATGGAAATCAAGAACTTAACAGTTAAACAATGAAGCGACTGCAAGCATAAAAGATAGGAAGCATGGCAGGGGCAAAACCATGCACTTTTACACACAGGATGAATTAGATAATGGTCCTAGGAACCTCCAAAATGTTTTGACTCTGAGGATAGCAATGTGTAACAGTAAAAATATGCTTGGAATGCCTGTCATTCAGGTCTTTTAGATGTATGCTCTTTCCAATGTAATTTCAGTTATAGCTATATGCTCTCTCAAGTAAATGGTTGGTTTACAAGAACACACACAAAAAAAAGGTATTAAATGAGAGTAGGAGACTAGGAAAATGCCATAGGATTGACTGGCCACAATTTTGTGTATACTTAAATTTTTAAATATGTAAAAATGAGTAACTGCTTTTATCACATTCTATAGAGTTTTGTTAGAATATCAGTGATTGACAGAAAATACAAATCCCAAGTTAAGTCTAAGATGTTTGATGCTCAGAAAGACAGTGATATTATGCTCAAGTACCTATGTTATATAGTAATAGTATCACTACGCTTTTCTTCTGGTGGCTTAAGTATATAAGTTTACAGAACAAAAATTGGAGAAAAAGAAGGGCTACAAGGATAGCCAATATTTTGGCCCTAGCCCTTCAAGGTCAGTGAGGACTCAGGACATAAGAGAACTTGCACCATAACAGCCTATAACTCAGTGGTTTCCCAAATTTTCTGTTCAAGGAGATTATGGGGCTACAGAGGAAAGGCACTGAAGATACACAGTGTGCCAAAGGAGAGTCACTTAGAGAGAAAACATTCTCTCAGGCTTTCACAGAGAGCAAACTGGTCAAGCAACGGCCATGACCTATCCAGATGGCTGACACCAATGACAGTCCTACAAAGCACTGTACATGGTTCCAAAGTAAGTCCTGAAGGAATTTAGCTGACCTTGAGAGATACAAAAGTTACATATTTTGCTATACAGGTCACGCTTAAACTGACCCTTAACCAAAAAGTTTAACTACAAGGCATAAAATGGAAAGCTAGATTAGAATGATGAGCTGTAAATGGCTTAAATGAACAGCTTCTAACATTGCCAGTTTTACCAATAATGCTCTGCAATTATCGGACATTGGATTATGTTCACAGCTACTTTCTCTTAGCTCAATGAGAAGAAATTTGGTTGTACCAATAATAATTTGAACAATTATAACATCTACACCCTGGGCTCTGTATAACTAGTAGGAGGACAACAATATGCATTGTATCAAATATTGAAATGTACTACTAATGTATTTTGAAACCATCACATTGTTATTTTTTATTAAAAGTAATAAACAATAAAAAAGAAAGAAAAAGACACAACAGAAGGGAAATTAATGATTCTCAAAAAAAGAAAAAAAAAACTAAGTACTAAAAGAAAAACTTACCTGCCATCAAAGGTTATTATGTGTGGATCAGTAAATGAATAGCAGTAAGCTGCTGGGATATCCTTAACTCTGATCTTAAAAGTAAAAATACTTTGGTAAATAGAACCATTAATCATTATTTAGGGACAACAAGTAGTTTAGCAACTACAATGAGTTGTTCTTTATATCATTGCTTTGAAAATTGAATCATTTAAAAGCTAAGATAATTTACCAAACAATTTTAGATGAAAATTGATGGTAAGAATGAGAAAATAGAAATATCTATTACAGCTTAAATGATAAAAACAATGATCTGCTCTGCCCACCTGGATGCTTCCTGGAACATAGTTGTTCCACAGGAAATTCTCGTTAACTATAGGTTCTACTATGATGTTCGTGACTCTGTCACCATCAGGGGAGAAATCTGGCACGGCAGTGTAGTTCACAAATGCAGAACTGCAGGTTCCGCTGTCACAGGATGACGTCTGGAGAAGGTCCACGTGGCAGGAGGAGAGCGCCAAGTTCAACCCTACGTATTCCTCACCTGTGTGAATGAAAATCTAAAAATCTAAGTTCAGAATTTTCCTATGGTTATACATCCTAAGCCAAACAGGCTTTCATAACATCAAACAAAGAACTAAAAAGTCAGTCTTAAAATTCTTTCTTAAAATACATTGCTTCAATTTTGTCCAAATTAAAATGAAGCTATAATTTATATGCATAGACAGCCACATTACTATTTTTGATAAAGTTAAAAGTCTATATACAGCTAGACAAAATTCAAAAGCAATGAATAACACAAAATGATGATAGAGACTGAAAATGCTAAACATCTGATTTGATCAATACATATTGCATACATGTATTGAAGTGTAACATTATGTTCTATAAAGATATACATGTTATGTATTAAGATATTTGAAGAATTGTAACAAGACAAAAAATAAATAAAAGATATCCTTGTTTTTATAAGAATTAGAATTCAAAGAATTGGGGAAAATAATTTGGGTTTTTTTCTGATAACAACTGAGGTTGAGCTTAAGGTTCAACTATTCCTTTAATATCTTTTTGAGCACGTCTTCCTCCTCCACCTGTTATTGACTCCTAGCAATGTATTTAATTGTACACACAGAGTTCATCATCTCGAAAACTGAAAATCCAAAATAAGTAAGACAGGGGCCGGCGGGATGGCTCAGTGGTCTAAAGCGCCTGCTTGGGAAAGCTTGGGCGGCTTCAGGGACCGCGGTTCGACCCCCGGCACCACATGCTGCGCCAGCCCTGCTCTCGGGACGGGCTGAGCCGGCCATAAAAATGAGTGAATAAACAAACAAAGGCTCTGAAGCAAGAAAAAAGTAAAATTAAATTTAAAAAAAAAGAAATCAATCAATAAATAACCAAGTAGTTGACCACTTTCTTCCACTTTCCAAATTCCCCAGCACCTTCTAAACCTTAACATGCCTCCTCAGTTATGAAGCAAAGATTGAGAAATGAATTTAGAAAAAAAAAAAAGGTAACACAAAATGAAAGCACTCTAAAAGTCTATATAACTAAATAAAAGAAGCAGATTCTCCAAAGGAATTAAGCATAAAGGATGTACATTTTTTGTATGTTTTATAGGCTTCTGGTAACTACAAAGTCCTTCTGAGAATCAAAGAGGGAGAAAGAAATTAAACACTTTCTATCTTCTTTTGTTCTATGCAGAGTTTATGGTACAAAACTGTAGTGATTTGATATGGGTGCATCAAACTAGATTTAAAATTCCTTTAAAAATGTTTTCTGACCTTGGGAGATACAAAAGTTACATGTTTTGTTATACAAGTCTTGCTTTAACTCACCCTTAACCACCTAGCAGAAAAGTTTAACCACAAAAACATAAAATGTAAAGCTAGATTAGTATGCTGAGCTGTAAAAGGCTTAAAATAACAGCTTCAACATTGGTAGTTCTACCAATAACCCACTACTATTATGGAACATTGGACTATGTAAACAACTACTTTGTCTTAGCTCAATAAGAAGAAATTTTTGTACCAATAATAATTAGAAAAATTATCAAGTCTACACCCTGTGCTCTGTATAACTACTAGGAGGACAATATAGATCATATCAATTATTGGGAATGTTGGGAATGTACTACTAACATGTTTTGAAACTGTCACATTGTTATTATTAAAACTAATAAAAAAAAATTGAAGTTTTCAGTTTCACACTTTTTTCTAGAAATGCAGTCTTCTCTCACACACATAAAAGTTAATGAAAACATTCAAGGTCTTAATCTTCTCCCTAAGGTGAATGTGAATGATTTCTGGCCTAGATATAGCCCATGATGTCGTTTCTTGAGTTTCTGGTAGGAGGACTAAGTGTTATTCCTTTTAAGCCTATAGAAAAAGAGCGGCAGAGGCCAGCGAGATAGCTCAGTGGTCTAAAGTGCCTGCTTAGGCAAGCCTAGGCAAGAGCACAGAAACCGTGGTTCAATCCCGGCACCACATGCTACGCTGTCCCTGTCCCCAGGGCAGGCTGAGCAGCTGAGCTGGCCACACACACACACACACACACACACACGAGGAGCACACTCTCTGTAGAGATACATTGAGATGCCAAAATTTTCTCTAGAAAAGCAAATTAATAGAAATATATTTCTAGCAGATAAAGTGAGGGATATCCAGAATGAAATCCAGAATTTTTTCCTATAAGTAAAAGGAAAGAGAACTATTTCTAGCCATAAAGAATAAGGACACACAAGCTCCTAATACATAGAGAATAAATTCAGGCTCTCTATGGACATAATTGCCTTATTGGACAAATTCAGAACATTACACAAACATTTTAAAGTATATGTGAAGCTGAAGGAAATTGCTGCCTGACATAATTTTGGAATATAGCAATAGCGTTATCTTCCTATTCTCCCTATTGGTAAGATGTGCATGATATGGTTTGCCAAGAAGTCTTGAAGTACAACTTTGTCAGCCTGAATTACTGTATAACTTCATATTTCTGAGCTAATGAACAATAACGTGTTGCTTGTGCTGCTTCTGCAATGTGGGTAACTGGGGCAGAGCTAAGCCCCTTTCAATGCCGACTCTCTTAGAGTGAGCCCTTTAAATTCCTCTTTGACTTCCTTGTTCATCTTTTATCTTGGATACATAGTATCCATGAACTGCAGCTGGCCTTTCTACCCCTTTATTTCTTTTTTAAAACTTTAAAAAAATATTTTGTCTATTTATTTGATGCAGGGTCTCACTAAGCAGCTCAGACTGGTACTGATCCTCCTGTCCCAGCCTCCCCAGGACAGGGATTACAAGCTTGTGCCAACATGTCATGTTTCCATGGCTGGCACTGCATGCCCAGGGACCTAGGACCATCACAGGGTGCAGTACTGGGGATTGAACCTGGGTCCTTGTGCTTGCCGGGCCGCTCTGAGACTGCCAAGCTATCTTCCCATGCCACTATTCTTTCATTTCTCAGATTTAGTTAGGTATAGCATGAATATTAAGACTCAGTTAACTGGCTTTTGATGTAGTTACTAAATAAATGTGCTATAGAGCAAATGCTGAGTGACACATGAACAGAATTTTAATCCCTCAGAGGGCCTACATTAATGTACACACCAAGGAACATCTGTTTCTTGCTTTGAGCACAGGCTTAAGAGGAGAAAGAAGTCAAGCAAGCCAAGCACGGCTATGGACGGCTCGTCCTTTTATGCTGTGACAGGCTAGCCATGCTTTCGGTATGGTTGCAACAGTAATGTAGGCATGGTCATGCATCGTGACTCTATAAAGGCAGTAATTGCAGCAGCAAAAGAATTAAGACAAAAGATCACACACACAGGCTTACATGAGGGAAAGAATTATGAAGAAAGCAATCTAAGATCTGTGTTTCATAAACTTGAAGATCTAGCAAAATTTATCCAACCTTCAGGGAGGATGATTTGGAAAAATCTTAAGCAGCAGTTTGTCCCTTTCTGGAAAAGAAAGCAATGAGAAGAATATAAGTAGGAGGATAGAGGGAAGGAAAATGAAAAGCAGGTGGAGAAGGAAAAAGAGGTGGGAGAGCACGCACGTGACCGCGAACGGGGAGTTGCTTGCTGGTTTTTTTTTTTTAATGCTTTGAGCTCATGAAGAATAAATATGAATTGCTTCTTCTGAGGCAGCAGTTTGCTCTGGCATTGTCAGCACGGCCTAGCTGGGTGAGCTAGCTCACGCCTGGAGTCCCAGCACTCAGGAGGCTGAGGCAGGAGGACGGCCAGCCTGTACTACATGACAAGACCCTGTCTCAAAACAACACAAAAAATAGGACCAGGCTCTGGCCGCATGTAAACACACAGTACCATTTATTTTATGACTACGCTCCGTGACTGTTTTCTAGGGGAAAAGTCGTTAGTTGCCACTCAAAACCTGATAGCAGAATTAAGTGAATTAACGCGTTACCTTCGTCAACAGTTTTCAGCTTTAAGGAGACCTTGCACTCTTGGTCAAATTGACTCAACTCAGAGCAAACAATAGGCACCGTGCTCTCTACCCTCAGCTGGTATTCCTTGCCATCTTCCGATATAGTGTTCAACTCGGGCTGTAACTGACGTAAGCAAATATGAGAACAGTTAGGTTAAAATAGAATTTATTTCTAAACATGTAATTGTGACAACACATTTTCTCAGTAGCTCATCTTTTGCTAGTAGTAACAATTTTTTAACTAAATGAAACCAATTAACACAAAATCATGTAGATACATAAGCAGCGCAGAAGAGTGCAGGGAGTGACTTCACAGCTCTGGATTTAGACCCAGTTCAGTTCCCCAAAGCATTGTGGGTAGGGTCCAGCCTGCCTTAGGGATTCCAGTTCTGTGGTAGTCACTGGAAATCGGAGAAGATACAGACTTCTGTGTTCTTCCACTTATTAGCTACCATGCACCAACAACCAATGAAAATGCCTGGTTACTTTGACAGACCACTACTCCTCACCATCATTAGAAATTAGGTTGTTTCAGTACATAAACTCAAGTATTGATGCCACTTGTGAAATTTCAGCCTGCAGCTTATTTTTGAGCCTTTGCTGTACACAGTTAGACCAACTAAGTATCTCTTGGGTCTGTCCCTACTCTGGTTCACTGGAGCCACATTGTTTTGGAAGCAAGTATCTTTTTTTTTTTTTTTTTTTTTTTTTTTTTTTTTTTTTTTTTTTTTTTTTTTTTAATGCACTATGCTAGCAAATTCTGACTAGCTCTTGGAACAGAAGTTTCTTAGTCCCGGCTATTCTCTCTGTTAGCTTAACTGGAAACAGTTTCTACATGCTGACCGCAGGCCCTTTTTTGTCCACTGAGGGTTGGGCAGTGTAGATCCAAGGGCTCCTGTGCTTCCAAGGGTTGCGCTCTGCTTCCCCTTAACTTTGGCGTGTCCTTCGACAATGTAGTCCACTCTCTGTTTGTGGATCCCTGCTGTGTATTCCTGGGCTTTAGCAAAAAATAGGCTTGACCTTGGCCCCCGGAAGACTCATCTTCCTAATCTGTCAATTTCCCCGTCTCCTCTTTGAACTATGACTGAGTCCAAGTCTAATGGAGTTCTGGGAATAAAACCTCCCAGGTGCACCGTGCTTGCCCGCCTTCAGCTCTCAGTATTGTCATTTGTCACTCACCTTCCATCACTCCTGATCCTGACACGCACTGCTCACCTGTTGGAATAGCTTATTAGCTCTTCAACCTCAGTGCACAGTTGATTCCTGAGGTCCCACTAGGCTCCGAGGCAGTTTTACTTTCATCAAGTGTCTATTTCCTGGCCTGGTATGGCTCATCAAAAATGCACAGTAATTAATCATTGACATGCTAACTTTTAGTTATATGCTAGAGTAAATTATGAGAAGAGAGCCTCTACGTCTTCCTGATCTTTTGACATTTTCTAAACAAAAAGTTCTTCTTTTATGATGGCTTCAATTATGATTTTTTTTATTTTACTGGTGATGCAAAAGCAACACACGTTCTGTAAAAACTACATTTTGAATTTTAATCTTTTCTTAGGCTGTGGTACTCCATAAGATACTCTCCCCGATGCTGGACAGTGTAAGGGCACCACAGCTCCCAGAGTTTGCCATCAAAAATGCAAATGACCCATACTCTGTAGGGTGCTAAATTGCTGAGCTATTGCAGTGTTGGGGAGGTTAGGTGCAGTCGGCGCATTTATTTGTGGCTGATGCTATTTTCAAATTGCAATTACTTTACTGGAAAATAACGTCAACATGAAGCAGAGAGCATCTACATACCCCACCCTGAGCTCATTAGCAAAAGCTCAATTTTTGTTGTGAGCGAGAAATATTAGGATTGTTCTTCAAAAACACAGAGCCTCGAGTTTCAGCTTTCTGATTAAGTTTGTGAAAATTCCAGGTACGTTATAGGCAGATAGCAGCATGGCAAACAGATGCAGGAGAATGTCTCTGGTCCCTTCCCACGGGTACATACCTTAATGCCTGCAAAAAATTCTCTGCTTTCAATGGCTAGACTTCGTACATGTGGTGTCTCCAAGGAAAAGACAGAAGCGCTACAGAATATCTATGGATACAGTTAACAAACAGTTACCAGTGAAATTATGGATAAGTATGTGCAAATTATTCTTAATTAAATTGGTAGACACTGCACAAGAGGTAAAAGAACTAAGTACTTTAAACACCTGAAATTTGACAAGAATTCCCTCCTTATAAAATGTTACTTATTTGACCTTTAATGTAAGCAAGGTAGAGTGAGTTTTTATGTAACACATATTTGAAAGTAAATAAAAATAATGTCATCACTGAAGAAAGTAAAATGCTATTTTCTGAATATAAAGATTTCATTTGAAAACCCGAAAAAGACATAGATTCGAAGATTCATCAATAATAGTCAGCAAATTTCTAAAAGGAGGTATTCCTACATAGTCAGACCATATTACTGATGCATTAGTATTACTATTAATCCTCTAATTACTATTAGAATTAGCGTAATTACCTTGGAGGAAAAGTTGAAAAGTCATTACTGTTTTATATTCTGAGAACAAATTTCTGCCTATATCATGTATGGAAAACAATACATCCATGAAAGTAACAGATAATCCAATTTTTTAACCTACCCTGTCTCCAAGTCGGAGATTTATGCCGTCAAGCTCTAAAAGAGAGAAAGCCTCCACCGTGGTTTCTTCTTTCAGCTCCTCTTTGATTTCTTGAGCAGAAAGCCTAGACCAAGCTACGAGGAATCCCACCGAGTGATTGGTCACGGAAACATCAAAAATACACCTACAGAACAGCCTGGTCTCGATCACATCCACCACAACCTCTGGCCTTCTGGGAGGTGGAGGGGGCAGGGAGGCCAGCAGTGGACCTGGCAGGAGAGAATGCATCATTCATAAATGGAAGACCGTGAAGAACGAAGACTGGCTTCTGGAGAAGGCATACAAAGGTTATAACTTGAGTACTTCTTCAGGGAAAAATAAAATATATTCAGGAAAAATGATTATTTTTCAGCAGTCAACAAGTTGGCACATTGATGGAGCTATCTGAAGGTACTGTTTGTGGCAGAGCAGCTTCGTTTGTCAAGAGTTTATACTGAAGCAAACTGTCTGCCTCTAAAGAAATCTGCTTCTTGGAGGAAGGATGCAGTTTACCTTCTTTTAGGCAGTGATCTTTACTAAAGACTCAAAAAACAAAATTCAAGTTTTACGCATGCTTATTTCTTGTTCTGAAGAAAACGTTGACACTATCATGGGAAATCAACTGACTCTTTTATAATTTACTCTTACAACTCAATGTCAGCCGAGAAGAACTACTCATTCTGGAGATGGTTAATGAAGCAAAGTATCGAGCATGGAAACAGTAACGTTATTTTTAAAACTTTTTTTCAACTTTCTGAGAGCAAGCAAAACAAAACCTTCGGAAACCTTTCAGAACACCAGATTTTACTTTGCAAATGCTCCGAGTTTCAAATATGTATAAATTACCTCATGCGAGTTTCTAAAGGAGATTAATTTCAATTACTACCTATTCAGAAAAGTAGAGATCACAACGAAGAAAAATTTTAAGTGAAGGCTTTGATGTTTATTTTTGTTTGGTACAAATATAATCTTCTTAGGAAAAAAATGGAATTGTATCATAAAACCTAACTTCTTAGGCTACAATAATAGACTGATATCTGCAACGTGTCAGAAGGTTCGCCAACACTTAAATGCTTTTGCTGAGCACCTAGTCATTATTTACCTCTTAGAAGTACTGAATCAGCAGTTCCTATATATTTGAAGTTTTCTTTTTCACATTATTGAAAAATATTTTTATAAATAGTGTGGTTGTAAATGTCCATATATATATATATATATATATATATATATATATATATTTTTTTTTTTTTTTTTTTTTAAAGATGTTGAGATAAATGAGCAAATTTTGTCATAAAAAATTCCTTCGGAAAAAAAATTCCTTCGATATTCACACTTTTCCTTAATTCTCTGTACTTTGAGTAACTTCAGAAATATTTTTTCTAAATTTTACTTTTATTTAGTTTTTGTTGCATTTGGAAGGGGGACTTTACTTTTGATACTTTAATAGTTAGAGTGTTATTGAGCGTGAGCTTTTCTTCTGGTGTCTCATCTTTGTTGGAATTTCCCTGGCTTTCTCAAAGTCGTCTTGCTCAAATCCCCTGCTCACCTCCTCCGTAAATTCTTCTCGTTCAGCTCTGACAGTGGCCCCAACCTCTCAGGGCAGTTTCCTTCTGAGCCTCTGTGAGTCTTTCATTAATCCCCTTCATTTCCCTGACGAGCTGACTCTCCTTTTCACAATCTGGCTTACAGATGTGTCTGTTCCGTGGAGCTCTTGTAGGCACCGTCCCCTGCTGGGGCCAGAGGCGTCTTGCAGGCAGCGTTCACCCGTGTGGACCACTTCTCTGACCTAAATCCTTCTCCGTCTGAGACCTCCGGCAGCGGAGGAGATCTGGGTGAACCAGAAGCTGCAGTTGCCAGAGCCTGTGCAGGAGTTCTCAGGTGTCAAACCTGAAGGAGTGGTTGCTACCTGACAGGCCCAGACGTGGCCCGGCCTGTGTACCCTTCCCTCGCGCGTGCCAGCCCCTACATCTCTTAGGTGGTGGCATGTCTGTTGTCACTATAATTCAACATGTAAAGCCACAGAATATAAACCACTAATGTATAAATATGTACAGTATTTTTAAATCACTAATTTATAATTTATAAATATATTATTTTTTAAAATGTCATACTTACCAATACAGTCACCTCTAATTTCTGTTTCCTCAGGGCCACAATTTGTGCAATTTTGTATCAGAAATAGCTGCAAAAGGTGAAGGCTTTGAAATTTATTTACCTGGGCATAAAAATTTAAATACGCATGTATCCAAAGTAAAATTTCTTATGCTTTAGTACTGAACCAAGACTTTCTTAATTGTACACTTTGCTGTTGGTGTTTTGTAATAAACACTTCTCTTAAAGAATAGTAGGACTTACATTTCAAAATAGTCACAGTTTTAATATACTGTGTATTAAATTTGAATCTACATTATTAAATAAAGAAACATGCTTTATAATATCAAAACAGTAGGAACTCTCTTGGAGAGTAGACATCTATATGATACAGTTACTTTGAAAGTCAACTTATAAACTTCACATACTTATTGTATAGAAACCATGCTTTTCACTATTTACTTAAAAGAGTTGAAAATTACACACCCAAACTCAAACACGAATATCTGTAACACCTTAATTCACAATGAGATATTGTTCAATTCATGTTCTTGGAGATAACAATTTTGGTTTTGTATTTTAGAAATATTCCCTAAGTCTATGACATTTATATTTTCAGTTTTACAAAAGTTTTATATTTTAGCTTTCGTGTTTGAGTTATGAATTTTATATTTATCATAATAAATGTTTGTCTAGGAATGTTATATCTTAGCATATAATGATTTTGCCAGGACTCGGGGTGATTCTTTTGTATTTTGGTTAAAGGTATGGACTCAAGTTGCCTTTGGCACATGGATGCTATTGTGCGCAAGGGAAGACGAAATTCTTGCACATTACTGAGCTGAAAACCAACCAACTGTATGCGTGTGAATCCATTCCCGGGCTGCATTTTCTCATTACTCTCTCTGCTTCTGGTACAAACTATAATTCACATGGCAGGCCTGTGCCCTGCGGCAGACTGCAAGCATTGCTTTTCTAATTAGTCTCTGTTATGACGTAAAGTAGAAAATAAAGCCTTATCTTCTTGGAAATTTTTGGCTAATGATGATATCTTTATGTTAAATTTAGCCATTTGAAAAAATTAGAAAAGTGCAGTTAGGATGTTTGGCCTTGTTCTTATGGAAAAAGAATTAGTGACAAACCCCCTAAAGCATTAAAATTGTTACTTTCCATTGACAAGTGGAAGAAATACCCAGCCATGTAGAAAACCTAGGTTCTTTATGGTGACATTAAGGGGTAAGACTTTCAAGAAATCAAAGTACTACAAATATCAAATAAATATAAATTCCTTTTTCTAACAATACTGGTTCAAATTTCATAGCTATGAAAAGCAAAATTATTTTTGGATTGGTATTTATTATATCTACTTAGGTTATTAAAATTCAAAGCAACTGGGGGCATAGGGGATTGAACTCAGGGCCTTCCACAAACACTCTGCCACTGAGACTTGAATAACTTCTGTATTTGTCTGGCTGTATCTGCATTTTGTGGTTGATTACTCTGTAAAACTGAAAGGCTTCGTGGAAATGTTTTAAGCGTCACTGATGCCCTAATTAATACTTGCTGAATTAAATCTTTGTCTCACTTGATGCCAGCAATCTACAACACTCTCATCCAGGGTTTGAGTCTTCTACACAGACTTAGAGCTTCATTATTGTTTTAGAAGTTCAAGCCAAAAAGAAAAAAGAAATCCAAATAAGCAAACAAATAATGTCACGACATAGTTTCTTCTTGCAGTCTCCTGCATCTGATGAGTTGAATCATTTTTACTACGCACCGTTTTCAAGCACAGTATTTGTTTATTTGTTTGTTTATTTTTGAGACAGGGTCTCGCTATGCAGTTGAGGCTGGCCTTGAGCTCACTTCTGTAGCCCAGCCTGGTCTTGAACTTGCACCAATCCTCCTGCCTCAGCCTCCCGAGTGCTGGGATTACAGGCGTGAGCCACCATGCCTGGCTCACCAAAGAATTTTAAATAAGATTGTAGTATACAGTGGGGAAATGCAAAATTTCTTTTATACCACCATAAGTTTTGAGCACGTGAAGAATTTGAAGGCTGGGTGTAAATATGAGTACATGTAATACCAGCACTTAGGAGGCTGAAGGAGCAAAGTAGATACAAATTTAAGGCCAGCCTAGGCTGCATAGTAAATTCAAGGCCAGCATGACCTATATAGTGAGACCCCACACACACCAAAAGAATCCCAAACAAGCACACGCAATTTAAACTGGAACTCTGCCTTCAGTACAATAATAGAGGTAGATAAAGTCCTGCTGAGATTTTCACTAGCTCCATAGCACCTATCCTGAGAACAGCAGAGACACACCCAGAGGTCCCCCAAGCAGCTTGAGAGCATCACCAGTATTCCCTTACCTTCTGCGCAGTAGCCCATACATCCCTGAGTGGGCTGTAGAAAGTACACGAAAAACTTCCCACAGTTTCTTACAGACACTGGGATTTGAAAGAGACAGCAGTGCCTCCTAGGGCTAAGCAAAGACTGCCACGTGGTGCAGGCTGTCAGCTGTCTGGTCTCCCCAGGAAGCGGCAGGGTCTCTGCACCGCTGAGAGCCAGCCAGATGGGGGCCTGGGTTCCACAGTGGTTCATCTTTTGCATCCGGGAAAACAAAAGTTGAACATCTCATTTATTTTCATACAGACAAATCAACTTCACATTTTCTTTATAATGATCTTTAAAATACAAAATTACTAATCATTATAAACATCTGTTAGCTTGGACTTGTGCCATGAACAAATAGCAAACTTAAGGTCTATTAAATTTAAAGGTAGATACCTCATAATTAACACAATGTCACTCGGTGCAAGATCTTTCATTCTATTTGTTATATTGTTATTACAAATGAGAAATTTGACGTCCGGGAAGTAACTAACATGATGATTTATTCTAACACAGGACAATTGGACATAAGAGAACCTGTACCGTAACATCTTATAATTCAGTGGTATCCCAAATTTTCTGTTCAAAGAGATTATGGGACCACAGAGGAAAGGGATTGATGGAGTATACTGTGCCTAAGCAGAGTCACCTAGACAGAAAACATTCTCTCAGGCTTTCTCAGAGAGCAAACTGGCCAAGCAATGGTCATGACTCATCCAGACAGCTGACACTGACAACAGTTCTATAAAACACCGTACATGGTTTCAAAGTAAATCCTGAGGGGATTTTACTGACCTTGGGAGATACAAAAGTTACATGTTTTGCCAGACAGGTCTTGCTTTAACTTGGTCTTAACCAACAAATAGAAAAGTTTAACCACGAGGCATAAAAAGTAAAGCTATATTAGTATACTGAGCTGTAAAAAGCTTAAATTAACAGCTTCTGACATTGCCAGTTCTGCCAGTAACCCAGTACTATTATGGAATATTGGACTATGTATAAAACTACTTTCTGTTAGTTCAATGGGAAGAAATATTTGTACCAATAGTGTGTAGAAAAGTTATCATGTCTGCATCTTGTACTAGGAACAACTACTATGAAGACAACAATATGCACTGTATTAATTATTGTGATTGTCCTAGTGACATGTTCTGAAACTGTCTCATTGTTATTTACTAAAAGTAATAAAAAATGAAAAAAATAAAAATAAAAGATAAGCCAAACATATCTTTCAGACAACATGAAGACAAACTAATTTTGAAATTTATAGCAAAACTTCTGGAAATAACACATGTAAGAAATTAATGAATAGTTCAAGATGCAGCAATAAACAAATAAAAGTAAAGAGTCAAAATTTGGAAAACAAGGACATCAAAAGTACATTTGAAGCCAAATATGAAAATTACTTCCAGTAAAAAACACATTAAACAGTATCTGGACAGAACTTACTAAATGTGTAATGCTACCGAAGGCACTCACCCCCCTTCCACTTCATGGTAGGTGCTCTGCAATGAGTATATGAAATAATGCATACAGGGACTGGGAAGATAGCTCAGGGGAATAAGTGCTTGCCTGGCAAGCGTAAGACCCTGAGTTTGGTTCCTGGTACCACCAGAAAGAGAGAGAGAGAGAGAGAGAGAGAGAGAGAGAGAATACATCACAATGTGGGCCTGGCAGTAGTTCACTATTCTTAAGCCGTGGCATGTGGGACACAGGCATAGTTCTTACTATCCCAGTGCCTATGTCGATTAACTACATCTCACAAATGAACACACTTGTTTGGCCTTCCTTGGGAAACCAGCAGCTGAGAGAGATGGTAGCTTATCATAAAGGGAAATGGCTCACACTGGGTGGAAACACTGCTGGCCCCTGGTAAGGACTGGTCACGTAACTGAAACGCTTGGCCTCGGTCAGGACCTTTAGAAGTAACACTGACTACTATTTTAAGGCCTTAGAAAGAGTAAGAGTGTTTACACAGTTATAATATTCCTGGTGCAGGAACAGTATGAGCTGCAGGGTGAGGCTCCTCTTCACCATCTTGATCCTGTCACTGAGGCTGGTCAGGTAAAGGACTTATTCTTTTTTGTTTTAGTACTGTGAATCAAACTCAGGACCCTGTGCTTGCCAAGCAGGTGCTTATACCACTAAGCTCTCCTGGCCCAAGTACAGACATGTGGTCCCAATAAGAGGAGCTGAATTGAAAGGCCAAGTGGTCAACAGTGTCATGAAGAGAGACGAGGGTTGTGTCCTGGAAGGTAGCAGCTGAACGTGGGCTGGCTATCGCTGAATTCAGGGAAACCTGAATTTGAAGATGGTCATTCAGATAAGTAGAAAATGCAATAGAAGGTCAAGGAGGCAAGCTAGCTGAGCGACTGATCCTACGCAATACTTGGCTCTTGGCTCTTTGACTTGTTAACTGGGTGACCCTAGGATTAACCCTAAGCAGATGTCTGCCCTGCGCTGTCTGAGGGAAATCATTACCAACAGACCGCATCCTGGAGTTGTCACAATTATATGTTCTTATGTGTGAAAACACTCCAGATTGCATGAAGCACAACACTAGCTATTGCTGTTAGTATTGTTATTGGACTACGTAACATAGGAATACTCTTTTGAATTGTCAGTCTAATACCAAATGAGTCCTGTGTGGGGGGAAAAGAACTGACGTAAGAGTCAATCTTTGTATTAGAAAGCACCAAAGAGAAGCTGCATGCAGTTGGGGCGAGCTGAAGTACCTCAACGCATCGGGTTGGCATCTGCGCGGGTTTGTCGTAGATGAGGAATCGGTACCACCCTGGGGACAGGGAGTGGTCGCAGATGAGGTCCTGGGCAGCTGTCTGCTGGAGGTGCCCGGCGTCAAAATGCACACTGCGATGAGGACTCTGGAGGATCTGGTGGCCCTCGGGGGAGCACTCCTGGGCTAGACAGGAAGATGGCCGGCTCAGCGCAATGCATCCTGTTCCTTGGCATAGGTCAGGCCTCAAGGAAAATCGGTTTTCACCACGAAGACAAATCACATGACCACGACAGGACGCAGAGCCTGGCTGAGCTGTCTTCGGTCTCTTTGCGAGCCGAGGACGGCTGAGCTTACCCTTGTCCTGTACCCAGGAAACAACTAAGCCCTTCGGAATGCAATTGGAGGGACTTTAAGATCTTTATTTTCTTTTCATTTTAACATGGCAACAGAGTTCATTGCTGCAGTTAGAATTTGTTTCTTTGCATCACCTCCGGTCTGGGCAGACAGTGACTCCCCTTGCATGGAGTCCTCAAGATGGGCATCTGTCCTCCTGGAGCAGGCCCCCCCCCCCGCCACACCCAGAAGACCCAGGCCCCCCCATCTTTGCTAGAGCCTGAAAAGCCCCAAACTGGATTAATGGCTCAAGGTTGATCTAATTTTGGTAACTCATAAACTGCCTTCAGAGGAAGTTTCTTGCTTTTTTTTTTTTTTTTTAAGAAAGAAAATAAAGTTGTCAAATTCCTATCTCCTCTCTTCCTCCCAAGTGGGTGGAAAGGAGCAGATTTAGAGGAGAAAGGAGGGTTGAGGTGCTTTCCAGGAATCTATTTGTGTTGAAGAGCTGGGGTAGGGTTAGCTTTCAGGAAGATCTCTTTTACAGTATTGCAGTAGAAAAATCTGTGTGTGTGTGTGTGTGTGTATGTGTGTGTGTGTGTGTGTGTGTGTGTGTGTGTGTGTGTATCTTTTGGAGAAAGGGTCTTGCTGTGCAGTTCAGGCTGGCCTTGAGCTCACTTTTGTAGCCCAGGCTGGTCCTGAGCTTGCACCGATCCTCCTGCCTCAGCCACCCAAGTGCTGGGATCACAGGCGTGCGCCACTGTGCCCAGCAGAAAAATCTAATTTTAAAGGATAATATAAAAAATATCATGGAGGAAGGGAGAGCGACAAAGGAATTAAAACGCATTCTGTACACATACCCACGCGCCAAGTCCACACACAGAAGGTAAATATTGTGTACTACAAACATGTACCAATAGTTTTCTTTAAATCACAGATAAAATGCAACTGAACGACTCCCGTAAGGATACAGCATTCTCCGATTAATTATTTCTTAGTTATTAGTTATGATTCTACCTGGAACCCAACTCTCTGGTAACGGGTCCGCTCGCCGCCAGGACACCCGGCAGGGCCAGCATAGGCGTCCTCCGCAGGGTAAGAGGAAGGTGAGGAGCAGGGGACTCCGGGGACTGGGCAGGAGGAGGAGGCTGCAGCCCCGGCGCAGCAGAGCGCGGGAGCAGCCCAGCGGGAAGCGCTGCGCGGACGGCGGGGCGCCCAAACCTCCCGCCCCGGCCCGCGACCTACCTGACTGGGCTCCACCGGCGGCCAGCAGCGCCAGGGACAGCGTCAGGGACAGCGTCGGGGACAGCGCCCGGGAGAGTGGCCACGCCCTGCCGGGCATCGCTGCTGGCGACTGAGGTCCTCTCCCCACCGCAGCCTCGCGGGGACACGACGCACCCCAGGACCCCGCCCCGCCCCGCTCCATCGCGCCCCACCCCACCGCCCCCCACCTCCCCGTACCTCGCCATGCGGGGTGCCCACTCAGGCCCATCTCCAAGCCCAGGGCTCCCCTGCTCCCCACGGCCAGGCAGACACGCAGCCGCAGCGTGGTGATATCCTAACCTGCTCCGAGGACCCGCAGTAACGGGACGCGGCCACTTTGCCTTGGCAGAGGCGGCGGCCCAAGCGCAGGGCGCCCCAAGCAGCTCCTCAGGGGCGCCCACCTGACCCGGGTCCCCTTGTGCCCGCCCCGGGATGGGTCGCTTATCAGCAAGGGGCGGCGTGGAGGAGCCTGGACTCGGGTCGCAGTTTCATCTCTAGTAGTTGCAGGTTGGTGTAAAGACCGTGGTTTAAAAAAAAAAAGAAGGGGGGGGG
>PVJA010000376.1:0-40602 GCA_004027025.1 Myocastor coypus | reverse complement strand
CTGCTTAGGAAAGCTTAGGCGAATGCAGAGACCGTGGTGTGGTTCAATCCCCGGCACCACATGCTGAGCCAGCCCTGCCCTCAGGGCAGGCTGAACTGGCCATAAAAATAAATAAATAAACAAACAAAAGTTCTGAAACAAGAAAAAAAATAAAATAAAAAAATAAAGTGAGGGGGTTTGTTTTGTTTTGTTTTGTTTTAAAGATTCCCATTACTTCTTTATGTTTTGAAAGGTAATTACCACCTAAAAGTTTAAAACCTGTCTCAAAAAATGAAAGTATCACTCTATTTTGAACATAAATTCCCAGTGCTAAATAAAACATATCCAAGCAGGACTTGGGGACGCACTCCTGTATTCCCAGAACTGGAGAGGTTGAGGCAGGAGGGTCTTCCCAAATTCAAGACCACCCTGGACTACAAAGTGCACTCAAGGCCTATCTAAACTGCGTGGTGAGACCCCGTCCCATGAAAGAGGGAAAAAGAAAAAAATGTTTCTAGCTCCCTTGGCTTCTCTACTACCTTGCCTAATTTTGTAGGATTGAAATGAAATATATATACATTATTGTATATATACATATGCAATATATGCAATATTATAAAATATAAACATATACTATATATATATAGCAGAAGTATCCAGGCAATTTTCACATCAAAGTCTAAATGTGAAAGAGCATTTGCATGTGGCCAGGATGAAAACCTAGAGATCTCGCTCAGTATAGAGCCTTTGTTTCAACTTACATAGTTTCATAAAGCTGAGACAGAGAAGTGAACACTAACTAGTTTTCTCGTATTTTTGAAATCCAGAACAAAGTAACAGTTTTGGTCAGGATAAAGTCACAGCACGCCTTTATCAATTGTCTAGTGTGAGCTGTGTAAAAAAACGAACTTTCATTCTGTCTTGAAAGATGGTATCATACATCTGACTTCTGTCAAACATATATTTTAAGGTGTGTATGCTTCTAGTTGTTATATTTCTCTTAAAATGTCAATTTACAGCGACCAATTCTTGTATTATTACATTTATCATGTATGCAAAACAAAACCCAATTTTCCACCCCGGGTCTCGCATGCAGCATGAGCCCCACCCCCAAGGGCAGTGAACCATCCACGGGGGAGGCTGAAAACAGGAGGATCACTATGAGCTGCATAGTGAGACCCCATACCAAATACATAAATGAGAAATAAATAAATAAATGACATACAGGGGCCAGCAAGATGGCTCCGTGGTCTAAAGCGCCTGCTTAGGCAAGCTTAGGCAACCATAGGGATCCAAGTTCGAGCCCCGGCACCACATGATGCCCCAGCTCACCCCCAAAGCAGGCTGAGCCTGCAGTAATATTAAACAGAAAAAAAGATACAAAAACCAATTTTCCATCATATAAACTGAGTTAGGAAGGACCAAATGTAGCAAGGTTTTTTTAGCTCTCATTCGAAAATTTAACTAAAGTGGCTTTAGTCCTTCCCCAAAGGTGCTAAACATAGGACTATTAAAAACTGGTAATAAAAATGCTGTTGTACCTTGTATCTAGCAGGGTTAATCAGAAATGGATGTAAGATAGGATTGTTTTACATTTCTTATTTTTGAAGAAAAACAAACGGCTACATGATAGTCCCATTCAAGAGCGTGGTGGCATTCGTAAAATTCAGGCAATGTCACCGAGATAAGCAGAGATGTCTGTGGCAGGCAGCAAAGACCATCTGCATAGCTTGCATGGGAAGCACGTTTAGCCGGAGAAAAACGTGCAGGATGATTTCCTTATCACAGGGAATACTTCAGCTGTTGCAGTTTCATTTGAAAGGTAATGGTGAGCCTTTGTGGCCAGGAAAACTGATTCGGAGGGCAGAATGGCCAAGCATGCGACTGGACAAGCACCTGTCACTCACCTCTGGAGCTGGTTTTGAAAGACAACAGTGATATTCATCCCATAGAGCTTAATGTATACATATATGTGCGTGTATGTTGTTGGTGTAAGGAACAGCAGGGGGTTTAAGGAAAATGAGAGGGAAAAAGAGAGAGAGAGAGGAGGAGAAGGAGAAGGAGGAGGAGAAGATAGAGGTGAGGAGATAGAAAAAGGAGGGGAGAGAGGTAGAAAGAGAGAGACACAGAGACAGAGACAAAGAGACAGAGAGGAAGGGAAGGGGGAGGAGATGGGGAGAGGGGAGACAGAGAAAGAGAAAGAGAGGGAGGAGGGGGAAAGAGGTAGAAAGATAGAAAGAGAGAGATTAAAGAAGAGGGAGAGAGAGCTCTTGGTGTCTGGTCCAAGGTAGCTGTTGTGACTGAATGTAATAACAGTTTACTGCTACTGACACAAGGGATAAAGCCTTCATGATTAGACCTCTTTCCTGTCTCTGTTACACAGGTACAGTGCTACTCAGGATTATTCTATTACAGTGAACTGCACCATTTGGAGCCAGCTGGCTGAATAAAACACAGCATTATGTAAGGTGAATTCTTCATTAAGTTGCTAAATGAGAGAGCCCGTGCTTCTTCCTGCAGCAGCGCCAACCCCACAGGGACGTAGATTCTCTTGCCCAGAAATGAAAGGCCTGCGGGAGCGGCTGTGTGTTTATGAGAGCGCAATGCAACTAAGCTCCGAAGCAGAAATGAAGCTGCCCTGGGACCTGGCTGTGGCAGAGCAGGGAGTGCACATCTGCAGAAAGATAAAGGGTGAAGAGGGGCCCTGGGGAGAGAGGAGAGGAGAAACATGTGCTGGTGGCGGAGAGGACAGGAAGGCACACACACACACACACACACACACACACACACACACACACACACACACGGGAACTGGGAGAGAGAGACACACAGAGGAAGAGAGAAACAAAAACAGAGAGAATGAAAGCACCTGATTAGGCATAGTGCAGCGGCCAGGGTTCGATGTTCAGCAAGCCATGCGGGCCACACCTCCGGGGTACGCTGAGACAGTGACTGAGACTAGGGCGTTGTGGTGCGCACCAATAATAATAATAATAATAATAATAATAATAATAATAATAATAATGAGACAGATAGAAAGAAAGAGATCTTGCCTCTCGGTGGTTCCAGAACCTCTGGAGGACTGCTTCTGCTTCCTACTTGGGGTTCCATGAATCAATCCCATTACACAATCTACTAATCGGGGTTGAGTTTGAATTTGCTTCTTTGTCATTTATATCTAAAGAATCATGTCTAGCATCAGTAGAAAAGGCAACCCATATCAATTATTTAAGATTTTCTGGTCCTTATGCAACTGGTAAGGAAAAATAAGAACATAGCATCATAATTTAGATTTTGATACAAGGAAAATAAAAGTAACTCCAGCCTGCTAGATATCAGACACCAGGTTTTGTTCCCCAAAACTAAAGAATGGATTTTAAGAAATAACAAAGGTTAAGAGAAATAAATATTTATTGGAAAGAGAGGTATAGCTCCTGAGAGATAGGAGAACACATGAGGAAGGCCCCGGAGAGTTCTGTGGACTTTATTTTATAGAACAAGTTTTATGGAGCAAAATTTAAGATGAATACAAAAATGACAAAGCGGGTACAGCGTGAGATAGACTATGACCAACCAGTAAGATTAGAAGGATAGCCACTTAGCTAATACTGATCCAGCAGGGCAGAGGTCGGAGAACGAGTGCCCCTGCAAAGAACCAGGCCCTTTCGAACAAGAGACAAATGAAGGGTCCTCACGCAGGTGACCCGTGTCTGCCCAGGCTTCGGCAGGCCAGGCAAGTGCAATCCCCAACCCCTTCACCCGGCCCTGTCTAGAAGCCTGGCTTCAACCCTGGCTAATGCCACGGCCGCGGCTCTCATCTTCTGCACTAACTCCCCCGAGGGCCGAGGCCTGTCTAGAATCAACTGTTCGAAAGGAAAAGAAACCGACCAGGCGTCGGACCACCGAAGCCTGGCAATCCAGAAGTTGTAAGGGAATGTATGACTTGATCATGTCCACAGTTACAAGACTTGGCAGATAAACTCAGTGTCTTTCAGAGGAAAATGTTGCCATGTTAGAAAGACTGAGCTATCACAGCTGTTTTTTTTTTTTTTCTTCCCCCCAAGGACTCTAATGATTATGTGTGATGATTAATAATTTTATTGCTGTTAGTTGCAGAGACGGTAACTAAAAATAGCCCCTGGAGAGACAGAGGTGTGATTCACTGGAACTGAAGCTCAATAAATACAACTTAGTGACTACATCCTGGCCTTACTTTTCATGCGTAAGCCAAGCTCCCTCCCATTCCTTCTTTTCTTGCATTTGAAACAGTTCCTCATTTTCATTACTTACAAATTAATGAGAAAAAGCTGGACGAACAGGGAGCACGTTTTACTTAAATACATTAAAGAAAAAAATAAATCCATAGCTGAAAAGATGCTCTGAAATTTGTATTACAAAACTACTCACGACGTACTTTCTTCTTGAATTATGGAAAATCATAATGTTTGAAAGAAGAACTAAAGAGAAAAACTCACTCAGTCTTTGCTAGGAAGCTCCTTTCAACTAGGCTCCTCCTTCGGTTTTCCGGTTCTGGAAGACACTGGTCAGCAGATGCTGCCGAGGCTTGGCTTGGTCCCTTGTTCAGAGTCTAATGGGGGATGCAAGCGAAGGGCCCCGGCCAGAGGAAGCTGCTCCTCCCCTCCTATGCCGGCTGAGGAGCAGGATTCGAGCCACGGAGGCCCCCTGCCTCTGCAGTCCTTCGCTGCTGCTCTGCCTCTGTTTCATCCTGCCCTTGGAGTAAAGGGAAACGGCCACAGCACCTGTCGTTCTGTTCTGCGTCATTCCTGCTCCCGCTCGGACCCAGCTCCGCAGCAGGCTCCTGCAGATCACCTCCCAGCCCCGGCATCCTTGCTCTCTGCACGTGGCTGAGGCCACAGCTGGACCACATCTCTCCCTTGGCCAAAATGTCCTCCTGCCCTTCCCTCACGCACAGCCCCTGGCAAAAGTCCCCCAGGGACAGTTTCAGATTCTCAAGCTAAGAGAGCTCTCGAGCACTTTTTCTTTTTCATGCTTGATTCATTTTACTTTACATAATCTCATCTTGGTTTGCCCACGTTGTCATAGACGACAAGACCACTTTCTTTTCTTCTTCTTTTCTTCTTTTATTTTTGAATGCATGTGGTTGTTGCAGGGTCTCACTACGAAGCTCGGACTTGTGATCCTCCTGTTTTCAATTTTCCCAGCTCTGAGATTACAGGCGTGGGTCACTACGCCCGGCCTCATTGGCTGGCTCAGCGCGCCTGTGGGCGGGGCTGGTGCAGCACGTGGCACCTCCCCTCAGCCCGCCTAAGCAGGCACTTGAGCCCGCTGAGTTATCTCACCGGCCCAAGACTGCCTTCTTTCTAAGGATACTTTCGCCCTGTGTGTGCGCGTGCGTGTGTGCATAGTATTTTCTCCACTCACTCATGGACATACTGGACCTCAGTTAATTCTGTAGGTTGATGATTGTGAGCAAAGCTTCAATAAATGCAGGGGTGCAGACACTGTTTGTAGTAATTTTATTACCTTTTGATATACATTGAGCAGGGGAATAAACTAAATGATGTGGTAGTTACAATTTTTGAGAAACTTCAGAGCTATTTTTAGTATCTGGTTGCACCAGTTTATATTCATACTGATAATGTACATGGTCTTTATGTGTATAAAACATCGTTATCACTGCACATCCAGTATATACAAGGAAATACAAGTCTTACACTGTGTTTTCTTCTAGTTGTTTTGAAGTTCAACATCTTGTGTTTACATTTTTAATCCATTTTACATTAATTTCTGTATACCATATGAGATGAGGCCAATTTGGTGTTTCTGCATGTGAATATCTAGTTTTCTCAAAACCTTTTGTTTGGATATTATCTCTGTGTGTGGGTGTGTGGGTGTGTGTGGCTTTTGCAAAATTATCAAAGAACAGTTGATTATAACTAGCTGGATTTATTTGTGAGCTCTCTATTCTATTCCATTGTTCTTTATAATTTTTTCTAATTTCACACTCCATTGATTACTACAGCTTTGCTATATATTTTAGAATGTGATGTCTATAGCTTTGCTGTTGCTGCTGAAGAGTTCTTTGATTGTTGGGGATTTTTGTGGTTTCATATTAATTTTACATTAGTTGGGAATTGTCAGAGAGTACCTATGAATCTGGAGATCACTTCTGATAGTCTATATTCATATATATGCTATATATATATGTATATTTTGATAATACATATTCTATCAATATTGATTGTCTTTCAATCCTGTGAAGAAGAGATAGTACTTCATTCATTTCTGCCTTTAGTTTCCTTCATCAATATTTTATAGTGTTAACTCTAGATATTTCACCTCTTTTGATTAAATTTACTGTATTTTGACTTTTTTTTTGTATTTTAGGGAAGGGTCTACAGGGTGTTCACTACTAGATTGCATCATAGTGATCCACCTGTTCACAGCCTCCCAAGAACTGGGATTATAGGCACACGCCACCATGCCCAGTCTCAATTGTCTCAGCAGGCCCTGAGATTGAACCCTGGACCCCTGCGTCTCCTTGCACGTGCTTTCGTCTGCTGAGCTATTTGGCCAGCTCGTTATTTTGGCTTTTTGATGTTTCTATCCATGAGACTATTGCCTTCGTTTCTGTTTGAAACAGTTTATTGCGAGTGTGCAAAAATGAAAGTGAGCTTTGTACATCGGTTTTGTGTCTTGCCACTTCAGAGGATTTGTCACTTATGGGAAAGTGTGTGTGTGTGACTGTGTGGGAGCAGGTAAGCGTGTTTCAGGGAATCACCTACACAAGATCATGCCATCTACAAAGACGGCTTTGCGTCTTCCTTTCCTGTTTGGACACACTGTAGGTCTGTGTCCTTACCTCAGGACTTTCAGTACTGTGCTGTACTGAGTAAACAGGGCTGGGATCAGTTCTACTGGGTTCACATCAAGTTGTTAGCGGATGTGTGTTCCTGTAGGCCCCAAAGAAAGCAAGCGCTTCTTTGTCTGTTCCACATGGCTGAGGCCTCCTGCATTCTTTGGCACAGAGCCCATTTCAAAACCTGCAGTAAGGCATCTTTCTCTTTCACCTCCTCTTGAGTCCACAAACCTTTCCCTGACTCTGACCCTCTCTCAGGGTCAGTTGGGATAGCCCTGTATTCATCCAGTTAATCCACGGTAGCCTTCCCACTGCAAGAGCCTTAACTTACTCATCTCTGCAACATCCTCTTACTGTGTGAAATAACTTATTCATAGATTTCTAGAATAGGGCCTGACGGACTGAGGAGGTAGGCGGGGACCGCTATTCAGTCTACAGCGGTGGGGCTTTCAAAAGCTCGCCTATTTACCAGAGAAATAGTAATGTGCTTGTGCATATCTTGCCTAAAACTTGAGGTACAAATTTCATTTTCCTCTTCTGCATTCCTTTCTCACTAGCACAGTGAGAGAAATGTGCCCTGTGATTGCCATAAACTCTTTGCACTATGAAATCTGAGTAATTGAAAGCGGAAGGCTAAACACTGTGCTGCCAGATACTTTTGCAAAAAACTCAATAAATACCTTTTAAAAGTTCATTTACAGGCTTCTTTATTCAATATGAGCAACTTTAAAAATGGTTACTTTAATACAGAAATTAATTTGTTTCTTATTTTTCACAGTGTGATTTAAACTTGACATTGGTATATTAATTTTTCTCTGAATAAAATCATAAAAATGCCCATTTCCCCTTCCAACAGATGTTACATAAAGTAATGCTGTTTGTGTCTCAAGTACACATTATAAAACGCTTTGAAATTAAAGGCTCTGTCTAGTGAGTGTCATGGCTGCATTATGATCCAAGGCTTCCTCTGGAAGCCTTAAGTGATGCCTTGCAGCAGGTGGCACTGCTATGTGACACTTATGGCTTTGTTTATATGATTTGCATAATTTCCTTTTCTAAATCACAAAGCATTTTAACCTTCAAAGTTATGCTTGTCATATCGTGCACAGTTTGTACCTGGAAATAGATTAACTAAAAATACAGCTGTCATTCAATTTAGCTCTTCTTCTACCATGGCAAGCACCCAGTTTACTTTAATTTGAAATGCCCCAGCTATTTTAGAATATGAGAACTCATTTTCAAAACAACTTTATTGAGAATTATTTGTATAAAATAAAATTTACTTGCCTTTTCAACTAACTTTAGCTTATGTACAAACGTGCCTGCCATTTAATCTTAGGGCATTTGCACCACTTTAAAGAGACACCTTATGCCAATTTACAACAGTTCTCACTGCAGCCTCCAACCCAGGGTAACAGAAACACCTGCTTTCCCTCTTTATGTACTTGTACTCTTTAACAGTATATATTAATACAATGATATCTGTTCTTTTGTGATTTGCAATTCTGATCTGGCTCTTGACCATCCTCCAAAACCTATTTGTTGCAGACTCGGTCCCAAGCACATGGCAGTACCAAAGGGGGTGAATGGTTTTGTAGATGGTCCCTAGAGAAAGAAGGTTGACTCACTGGAAGTGTGCCTTTGCAAGTGAGTCTGGGACCCAGTTCCATCCTCCTTGGTTTTCTGACTGGCATGAGGTGAGCACCTTCTTTGCCCCATAACCCCCACATAATGTCTGTACCAGAGGTCCAAAGCAACAGGACCACGTGACTATGGACTGAGATCTCCACACCATAAGCCAAAGTAAAACTTTCTTCATTTTAAGTTAACTCAGGTCCTGCAATCAGACACAGGGGCTGGATTTTCAATCCCTGGGCCTAGTGTGTCAGCCCTGTCCCTGGGGTGCACTGAGACAGCAACTGAGACTGGGCATGGTGGCACATACCTGTAATCCCAGCTCTTGGGAGGCTGTAAACAGGCCGATCACTATGAGTCCAATCTAGTAGTGAGACCTTGAGCACACCATAGACCCTTCCCTAAAAAAAAAAAAAAAAAAAAAAAAAAAAAAAACCTAGGTTATATTGTCACAGCAAGTGAACCCGACTCACTGGCTTCTCTTACTTTTTGAGATTATTATACAGTCATTGATTCTTTACCCCTTTTATTGGCAAATATTTCATTTTATGAATAGACGACATTCATTTATCTTGTTTGTCAGTTAATGGGCCATTTTGGGTGTTTCTTCTTTTTCATCTTTGAATAATGCTGAATATATGAGTGTATAACTTTGTATGGACATATATAATAATTTTGGAATTGCCATATGGTTTTTCAAATAAATTTCTTTTAATAAAGAAAACAGTATGGGGCTGGTGAGATGGCTCAGCGGTCTAAAGCACCTGCTTCGGCAAGCTTAGGCAACTGCAGGGACCTCAGTTCAGCCCCACCCCCAGGGCAGGCTGAGCCGGTCATAAAAAGAGAAAACAGTGTGGGTACAATGGTGAACACCTATAATCCCAGCACTCAGAAGGCTGAGGCAGAAAGACAGCTGTGAGTTTGGGGCTGACCAGGGCTACATAATGGATTCAAGGTCAACCTGAATATTACAGCGCAATTGTCTTAACAGCCCACCCCAAAAAAGGAGAGCGAGAAATCGGAGTGTCACACGTGTTTTCAGCTCGTACTTACTCTTCTTCCAAATAAAAGCCCCTCAGAAATTTTTTTTTATTCAAAAATTAAATCCAACAGGCTCTCTATTTCTGTGAACTTCCCATCGATGGATGCAGCCATAAAACAAATTTTAAAAGCACTGGAGTCATACAGAGTGCAGCCGTAGAGCATTTGCCTGACTTGCGCAAGACCTTGAGTTCAATCTCTTGCACCAGAAAATGAAACTAGAGCAGTGTCTGTGGGCACGTAGACTTCGCCTTGCCATCGCCTCCGGTCAGTGCAGTACGGCGGGAGCACAGAGATGGCGTTAGGCCCCACGAGCTACCTACAGATGATTCAAGGAGGTTGAGGGTCGCTGAGTATAAATGCACGCTAGTCACACTTGCACCGCTTTGACCAAACACAAACTGCTGAAAGGGAAATGAGCGGTTTTCAAAGGTTTTAGTTCGTAGTTCCAGACATATCGGTGCCCAGTTAGCTGACTCCTAGGCAGGCAGGCAGGGCAGAGGGAGCTACTCATCTTAGGTGTGCAGAAAACAGAGGAGGCAAAGGGGTGGGGAGCTGGGGCCGGGATACTCCTCCCGGATCATGTTCCCACTGGCCTGCTCCCCACGTGGCCCTAGCTTCAGGTGAGCCACCCCAGCTATGTCTCCTTGACAACAATGCCCAGCAGCCTCACGGCCCAGCTACCTCTCTGGTCCTCGCCTCTGGATGCCACGTGCCTGAGTGTCACAGCTTCCATTCATGTGCCTCGTCCTCACAAAGGACTACATTTTCTTGTCCACCTAGGGACCTGATACCAAGTGCTTAGAATATCCAGCGATGTTTATATTTGGTTTTGGCTTCTTTTCCACTTCTCAATCTTGAAACTAAATCAACAACTTTTTGAAAAATCGTATTTTTACAAAAATGAAAAAAGCCTCCTCATCTACATCATTAAATACTAAAGTAAAAAATGTAAAATCACTTAAAGATTTCTGTTGGTATGACATTGGAATGACAAGTTTTGTAGTTCATCTTTAAAACATTCTCAAGCCTTTACTATGAATATTGGACATAAAAGTATTGCAAAAATTTCTGCAATTTTCGTGCTTTTCTTTATGAATGATTCGTCCCTTAGTAACCCATGCAGACCTCAACTATGGCTTAGAACACTAGAAATCAAAGGTGTAGTTATATTTAATTGCATCCTTGGATATTCTATAACTTTAGTTGTACATTTTGTGAATATATTTCAATTATACTTTGGAGCAAACAAACATTATTGGATGAGTAGGTTTTGTATTCAAAATAGAGATCAGATACTATAAAAGTTATGTGATCAGGGGAAAGTTACTTAAGATTTCAAGAAATTATTCCTTAATTTACAAAGTAAGACTGATAATCCAAGGTCTACGTAGACTAAGAGGTGCTCAAGATTCCTGATGGTTTCCCACCCTCACCCGATGACTCCTCATGTTTCGCCTCTGCTGATTTTTAGTTCCTTCTGATTGGAACAGGGATCTCTGCCCGATACATGGAATGGCACCTGGCCGGGCAGTTCTCCCCAGCGCAAGGCTCCAGGACAGATACATGTGCTCGGAAATCATCATGCCTTTGAAAAGTCTGAATTCTCACCACGGAATCTGATCTGCTACTGTTCGGCTCTGTTGCTCTGAGAGCTACTGCTACCACAGTGAAGCAGCTGAGCGCTAGGAAGCCGCTTGGAGCAGCGGCTGCGAGGGACCTTGAGCGCTGTTAGCCGGACTTGTCCTGCACACAGCACCGCCGCTGCTCACCCAGATAACCTTGGGCAACATGCTTCGTTCTTATTTTCCTTTCTTTTGTTATCCATGAAGCGGGGTCAACACTACCTGCCTAATATCGTTAAATTGGGGACTAAATCCAGCGACCCATGTGGTACGTCAGTATGCTCGCCGCGCAGAACGCACTCAGCAAGGCGCCGAAGCCTCTGCTAGTGCTGACGCTGGTCTTCAGGCAGCTGTCAGTACAGCCCCGGGAGTTTAGTGCAGGTCAAAGATGGTTCAACTACAAGAATATCAGGAAAATCAGAGATTGCAAGGGGCCTTCAAAACCTCTCACAGAGGCCCACCAGATAGCTCAGGGGACTACAGTGTCTGCTTAGGCAGAGCACAGGGGCTGGGATTTGATCCCTGGTGTGCTGTGTCGGCCCCACCCCCACAACGTGTTGAGACAGCAATTGAGACTAGGCGTGGTGGTGTGTGTCTATAATGCCAGCGCTTGGGAGGCTGAAAACAGGAGACTCACTACATGTTTGATCTGTGTAGTGAGACCCTGTAGATCTTGCCCTAAATACAAAAAAAAAAGAAAGAAAGAAAGAAAGAAAAGTCTGTGTTAACTCTAAATAAGTGTTTGGTCCCCAGCAACTAATCCTAGGGCATAGCTGCCACCCACAGATGTCTGCTCCAGAATGAGGTCCTTCTACTGCCAGCTACAGAAGACCAGAAATTGTAATAACTGGGGTTGGTGAGATAACTCAGCAGACTAAGCCTCCTGGTCAGGCAAGCTCAGGCAAGCTGGAACCACAGCTTGACTCCTGGTACCACGTGATCTAGGGCGGGCTGAGCCAACCACAAAAATGAAACGAAAATGAAATCACCATAACCTGAGTAAGGCTGGCATCTCTTATTGTCTTTTCTTTTTGAGAGCAATCTCTGTAACACATCGTCTTCCATTTGGAAAGAGAACCATGTGAATCGCACAGCAATTAAGAGTACACATTTTGGGTGAGCCAGATAGCTGTTTGGACTAAAGTACCTGCTTAGGCAGGCACAGGAACCTGAATTGGATCTTGGGTGTGCCATGCTGGCCTTGACCCTGGGGCATGCTGAGACAGCAATTGAGGCTGGGCATGGTGGTGTGTGCCTGTAATCCCAGCACTTGCGAGGGTGAAAACAGAGGATCACTATGAGTCCAACCTGTGTAACCAGACCCTGTAGACCCTGTACTAAATACACTTTTTAAAGAAAAGTACATGTCACTTGGTTAGGCAGGACCCATTCTAGAAACATCAGCTGTGAGCCTAGTATGTGTCCTGTTTATTGTAAGGGGAATAGCTGCATGCCTTGTAGGGTTCTGGTGATGCATAAACGGGATAGTAAATGAAAAACGTTACTCCTACTCTGAGCATGCCGAGTCCTTTGAGGAATGGATCTACTATTACATTGTAACTTCTAATTGGACTTTGATAACAAGGAGGGAAGATACGTGATCTGATTACCTCACTGGGTAAAGCTGCCCATATAGCATCTTGGAGTCTATAGGGCAAATATATGGAAAACTCATTACGCATCAGAATAGCTGACTGAAAATCATTAGTTTGAAATTTAAAAAGAAAGTAACTCTATGGCTTTTGTACAGGCTGCCAAGAAAGAAGTGGGTGAGCATACAGCTCTCCAGGGCTGTGACCCCCAACATCTTGTTCACCCTGCTCGTAGAGGGGAGCCTCCCCTGCGGGTGACAGTGAAAAAATCCTTGTCTTCATTTCCTGCTTATGGTGTTAGGAGGGGAAAACACTGCATTTCAAAATAATCCAAGAGCTGAACAGAACTCAGTACAAAAGGAAATAGAAAGATTGTCATGGTAATGAAGCTTGCTGCTCCTTATAGCCATGATAATTAATGGCTTTAATGATAGCCTGAAAATAAAATGAACCCTTCAGAAAGGCCTTTCTTCTCCGTTAGCTACCAAAGAGAATTCCTAATCTTGGGGGACCTGAGTTTCCTGTCCGGTGTTTCTTAGACCCTCAAGCTGTTTGTATTGAAAACCAATCTTGGCTTTTGATGGTTAGGAAAAGGCTCCTAACACTAAAGCCCTGTCATAAAAGGATTTCCTAAATGATGGAGAACAGTAACTGAATTATACAGGTGTCAGGAATGCATCAACCAGTACACCGAGGTTGCAGGTAAGATAAGGTACTCAGTAGGTAGCAGGGTCTAGACGAGATCTCTGGAAGGGCTTGGTGGAGAAGTCTCTTCTTTAGGGGTCTTTTTTAAGGCTTCATTTGCAACAGCGAAAACTTGCTTTGGTAAATTGCCTTGACCTGCCTGTAATGATGCTTTCAATGAAGATGAAAATAAAATAACCAGCGAATTAGAAGCACAGTTAATTCATTGCTTCTCCTAATTGAATTGACAAGTCCTATGAGATTAAAGGAGAAATATTTATTCATGACATGATTGGTTGGGTGCTACAGCCAAGACGTGATTTGCAAGGTACTTAACAATAGTAAAAAGTGCTATAAAAGTGAAAAGATAAAAGTAGAAAGGATTTCATGGAGCAACTGAACACTCCTGCCTGTACTCCAAGGGCTGAAGAACAGGACCTCAAGTTTCAGAAACCTCAGAGCACAACACATCCAGCCTGGTGAGAGGATCAACCCTTGCCCTGACAGGAGCCAGAAGCGGCTCTGGAAGCTCCTGGTGCCTACTCCAGTCCCAACAGCTACATGGCTGCTGAATAGAAAAAGTATGGGACCCAGCCTCTGCCTTTTCTAACACACAGTATCACTAAAGATTGTTTACAAAAGCAAACTCAGTTCGTTCCAAGTTCATGTTCAAACATTGACAAGTTCAAGATCTGAACATATGGTTCCCGTGAGAAATCAAGGACACCCCTAATCGATTGTGAGACCTCCGAGTGACACAAGCCTGTTGTCTGAGTGAGAGCCCGCTTAGGCTTCCTCGTCCCAGCAAAGATGTAGTGACCATGACTCACAATTGCCCAGTTCAGATCAGATATTTTTTCAAGGTGAGTTTGCAGTTCAATGATCAAGCAAAGTTACAAATGCCAGGCAGAGTTTCCTTTTCAAAACTTGGCTGTTAGAACGGTGGAAAAATGTGAGCTTAGAGCCATTCCACAACCGAGGCGTACCCTGGACAGAAAACTGGAAAGGAGCGCTGAGATGGAAACCTACGTCTCTTCACGCTCTGCTTTGCAAGAGAAAAGGTAGATAAGCAACAGCGCGGTGCGCGCCGTTCCTCAGACCCCTGAGGATTCTAAGGGTGGCAGTCAACTCTGGGTCTGCAGAGTCACCCAGAGGAGGCTAGCAAGCCAAGGAATGCCTTTCCTTCAGCTGCTACAGGAAGAAAAAGGAAAGCGTACTAATAGGAGACGGGAATGAAAGCTCAATTCCAACTGAAAATATCAAGCCAAAATTAAGATGTCTACTGTTTCTGCAGGGGAACTATTAACTGTAAAAATAGTCCCTTAGTTGATACCAGCCTTCGGTGAATTGGCTTTAGCTTTCAGTCGTCGTCCCCTCTTTCCATCTATTTTCCCGGCCTCGTGCAACCCCATATTGCCCTGTCACTTTGCACATCGCCAAACTCAACTCACCGCCAAGTTCATGGTCGAACACTGAAAAGTTGGAGAACCGAATATGCGCTGGGAGATCCTCCGTCACAGGCTTGCCCCGTCAGTCACCGCGCGTGTGAGGACATCTGAATGTCTGAATGCATCATTTAAAGTTATAGCAAGTCCCATACTCCTGCCATCGTGACAACAAACCGAGGTATAGGTCGTCTGCCCACAAGCATACAATCTGTCCCAGTGGCCCTTTGTATACCAGTTCCAGTGGTAATCATACTTGGTTTACCAGCTAGTTGCAGACCCCTTACAAAGTCATCAAATATTTCACTTCATTTATTTAAAATTACCAATTTACCATCTATACATATATTCTTTTTCCTTAAGGTTTTCCCATGTAATTTTATATTATTTTGAACTTCTTTTTAATCCTATAATTTGCAGCTTCTATATTTTCTCATTGGGGTAAGAAAAACATGAGTTAGAATTTACAGGTAAAGAAATGGAAGTTCGGCTTTTCTGTCTCAAGTAAGGCAAGTGCATACTGCGGGACCTTACTGCACAGCACAACGTAGTCTTTGACGTGACAATGGGCCAAAGGTAAGGAACAGCAAGGAGGAGATGAGATTCCGCAGTGGAGTGGGCCAGTGGAGCAATTTGAGCTGTTCCCTTGTCTCTCAAATTCCTTCTTTATAACCCGAGTGGATAAATGCCTGCCTCCTAGGGCTGTGAGGGGGGCCGACTAGGTCAATAAATGGGGAGGCTGCTTTTCATCCTTATATGCAGTAGCAGTTTGAGAAAGAAAGCCATCATTAAATTTTAGAGAGCAATAAAAACTTTGAATGCGAGCTGGTGATACAGAAAAAGTGCATATTATACCAGTCCCATTGGATAAGTGGGACTTTGAATATACACGCTGGTGTTCTGGTTAATTCTCTCTCATCTTTTGTGACTTATACAATGCATCTGTTATGGTTTATGTCTCGTTGTCCCCCCAAAGCCTCATGTAGCCATGTGGCAGGGACTTCTATAGGTTAAGGCTTGACTCATGAGTTACTGGGATTATGTGTTTTAAAACTGATGGGATTATTGGTCCCAGTAGGATTATCTGGGACTATAGGTGTGGTCTAGGGTGGATATCCTAAGGCAGAGAGCCTGATATAATTTAAAGGGAGACAGAGAGACAGACTCAAACTGTTGCTCTCTGCTCCCCTGTTTGGTTGGCTGCCTCTGCCACCATTTTGTTGCTGTTCCACCACCATGAACTGGATGCTCTCTGCCCTGTTCCACTCAGCCTTGGGCCAGTCGAATATGGACTGAAACCTCCAGTAACTGTGAGTTAATAAATCTTTCCTCCCTTCATTTTGAGTGTCGGATATTTGTCCCAGCAATGACTAAAAAGTAACTAAGACAGCATCACACCTAGTAGATTAATCTGCACTTTATGGTTTGGTACAACCCACCTACCGCCATTGACTCCCGAGGTGCCCTACATGTACGAGTTAAGGACCTGGCCTCCCGTTGCCTTGGTCTCAGTGTAACTTTAAACAGATAGGCTGGGGCGACAGCACAAGACAAACAATGTTTTTCCTTTGGAAGATGGAAATACTGTCAAATTGCCTATTATTGTGTTAGCACCAAGTTTAAATTAAATGAGTAACAAACAAAACATACCACTTCCTTTCTTCTTTCTGTATTATTCTTTCTTATCCTAGTGATTCTATTTTTTGCATTTACTTGCTCAACTGTTCATTAATTTGCTGTCACTTACCAATGAATATAGAGACTATACTAGGTTTATGGTCATAGGAAAAAATTATCTTATTTATAAATAATTGCCTATAATAAATAGTAAAATGTCATGGTAAAAAATTAAGTGAGTAAAATGCCTTATAAGAACTCAGTTGACAGGTTAATGCACCACTATTACTGCGCCATAATTATAAGTTCAGAGATTCAAATATTTTATTTGGTTCATGGTTACACAGTAAATTTGTTAAATGCAAGATCACATCTAAGAGGACAGTGACAGCATTTTTTTTTTCAACCCTTGGATAGAGATGTCTCAACATCAGGTTCTTGGCCCAGTGAGACTTGGCTCAGCAGACTAAGTGCCTGCTTAGATAAGCACAGGGACCCAGGTTTGATCCCTGGCATCATATACCATGCCAACTCTATCCAAGGGAGTGGTGGCACACACCTGTAATCTCATTGCCGGGGAGGCTGAAAATGGGGGCATCACTACAAGTCCAAAATGCCTGGTAAGACCTTGTACCAAATACATACATATATTTGGTACAGATATATTCTGCTGTGTAAAGGACACAGTAGCAGAAAATACCTACCCCTGGGCCCAGCCAGATAGCTTAGCTGATTAATGTACCTGCTTAGGCAGATTCAGAGGCTGGGGTTTATCCCCACCATATGTACTGGCCCCACATCCAGCGTGCACTGAGTTGGTGACTGAGACTGGGTGTGACAGTGCTCACCTATAATCCCAGTGCTTGGGAGGCTGAAAAACAGGAGGATCACTAGAAGTCCAATCTGTGTAGTGAAACCCTGTAGACTCTGCACTAAATGCATTAAATAAATAAACAAACAAATAAATAAATAATAAAAAAGAAAATGCCTCCCCCCACCCCCGTCAGTCTATTAGTTGCTCAATTCCTATTACAAGTTCCTGTTAGTTCTGTCTCCTAGAAACAGCTGGTCATGATGATGCATACTGTAAGAACCAATCAATAATCACCAAATACCCTGCTTTTGTAATTCCTGCTTGCTCATCCCACATAAGTCTCAAACTACCGAGCATCAGGGCCTGACATTTTGGAAGTGATCCCAATCAGTGTCCAATGACGTGCCACAAACCTGTTTTCAAATCCTGAGTGCCAGCTTGGTGCTTCTGCTTGCTATAGCATAACTGTTGCTGTAGGGTTAACAAATGATTTCCCTGGGGCTGGCTAGATAGCTCAACTGGTTAGATAGCTCAGCAGACTAAAGTGCCTGCTTAGGCAAGCTTAGGCAAGCTCAGGCAAGCGCAGGGACCATGGTTCAATCCCCAGCACTACATGCCACACCAGCCACAGAGTCTTGGCATGGTGGTGCATACCTGTGGTCCCAGCTCAGGGGAGGCTGAAAACAGGAGGATCACTATGAGTCTAAGTTGCATAGTGAGACCTTGAAACAACCAAATACATTTTAAAGAAATGATTTTTGTAAAGGTCATATGATAATTAAAAAAAAATACTGCCAAGTGTGTTAGAGAAACTATTTCTCTCTTTATTGTGAAGCCAAAACAACTATACTTAATCTGTAAAGAAATGAATATAACTTATATCTCGAACATATAAAGAAATAAATCTAACTTATAATCATGGCACAGTACTCAAACTTTATTTACACATGCAGGAGGCAGCTTCATTTGGCACCACAACTATAGTTTCTTGACAGATTCTTTACAAAATACACTAGCAATGATTTACATAACTTACATGAGTGGCATTTTCTCTTTTAAACTACAATGTGTGATTTTCTTCTGATATGGAAACTCATTTCAAATCTTGCCTTTTCAGAAATTCTGTATGTTTTCATTGACCTCTAGTAAACCAGAGTAAAACAATATTCTAACTGTATCTGATTTTATTTTATTTTATTTTATTTTATTTTATTTTATTTTATTTTTGTCTTTTTGAGACAGGGTCTCGCTATGCAGTTGAGGCTGGCCTTGAGCTCACTTTTGTAGCCCAGGCTGGTCTTGAACTCGCACCAATCCTCCTGCCTCAGCTTCCCGAGTGCTGGGATTACAGGCGTGAGCCACTATACCTGGTTTGTATCTGATTTTTTTAAAAAATCAAAAGTTATGTGTTCATGGAAAAACTACTTTTTCAGAGATTCTTAAAGGTTTTTTTTTTTTTACTAATTTAGAAAAAATGATATTTTATGTATAAATCTCCATTCTGTGAATTGAGACTCAAGTAACTGTCTTTCCAGAAAAATAGGCTTTCTCTTGTTTAAAAGTTTAATTTACATATTAAAAAAATGCTACCAAGCAAGATGAGGATGTCCATTGTCTCCACTCCTATTCAATGTAGTTCTGGAAGTATTAGCCAGAGCAATTAGACAAGAGAGAAAAATAAAAGAAATAAGGACTGTAAAAGAAGTATGATTACCATTATTTGTAGATGATGAAACTTTACATAGAGGACCCCAAAAGTCCTACAGGAGTCTTGTAGATTTAATCACCAAATTCAGTAATGTAGGAGGATACAGAGTCAAAACCCAAAAATCAGTAGCATTTTTTGTACACAAGAAATGAACACACTGAGAAAGAAATTCGGAAAACCACACCTTTCACAATAACATGGGGGTTGAGACAGAGACAGAGAGACAGAGAGAGACAGAGAGAGAGAGAGTACTTAGGAATCAATCTCACAAAGGCTGTAATAGATTTACACAGTGAAAATTATGTTACTCTGAGAAAAGAAAATGAAGAGGATTTGAGAAAATGGAAAAATATTCTATGCTCCTGGTTAGGAAGAGCCAACATTATGAAAATGGCCATACTTTCAAAATTGTAATACAGACTCAAAGAAATCCTGATTAAAATAGCACCAGTATACCTCATACAGCTAGAGAAAATTTTCCTCAAATTCATTTGAAACCAAAAGAGACCCAAATTATCAAATGCAATCAGCATGGTACTGGCATAGGGACAGACTTGAGGATCAGTTGAGTAGATTAGAAGATGAAGAAATAACTGCAAACACACTCAGACACCTTGTCTTTGATAAAGAGGACAAACAGGCTCACTGGAAGAAAGATGGCCTCTTTACTAAATGGTGCTGGAAAAACTGCCTTTCCTTTTTTTTTTTTTTTTGTGGGACCAGGGTTCAAACTCACGACCTTGCACTTGCCCAGCAGGCACTTGTGCCTCGGAGCTATCTCCCCAGCCCCGAAAACTGCCTTTCCATATGCCAAAGGCCAAAACTAGACCCATGACAATTGCCATGCACAAAAACAGAGTCAAATGAATCAAAGATTTAAATATTAAAACAGAAACACTAAATCTTCTACAGGAAAATATAGGTAGACATCTTAAAGGTTGAGAGTTCATGAACAAAAACCAAACTGCATAAGAAATACTTCAAAGAATAAACAACTGGGATCTCATCTATTTGGGAAGTTTCTACACTTCAAAGGAAATCTCCAACAGAGTAAAAAGAAAACCCATAAATTGAGGAAAAAATTATAGGCCTTCTAGCTAGAACATATAAAGGATTAAGAAAAATTAGGCCTCCCAAATTTAAAGAGCCAATCTTTAAATTGTGCACCTATGCTTATAGCAGTGTGATTTGCCATAACTAAATCCTAGAAACAAGCCAGATTCCCATCAATGGAAGAATGGATAAAGAAGATGAGGTATTTTTACACGGTAGAATACTACTCAGCTATAAAACAGTATAAAATTGTCTTTTGTTGGTAAATAGATGCACTTAGAGAATGTACTCTTCAGGTAAATAAATCAGACCTGTGGGGACAGTGAGATAGCTCAGCAGACTAAATGCCTACTTTGGCAAGCACAGGGACCAGGTTGAATCCCAGTCCTGCATGCCACGCCATTCCCACACCCAAGGCATGCTGAGCCAGCACTGAAAACAGGAGGATTGCTACAAGTCAGAGCTTCATAGGGAGATCCTGTTCCAAACACATAAAAATGAAAATAATAATAATTTAAAAATCAGATGCACATGTACAAACACTGTATTGTCTCGTTAGTGTGAGAACCTGAAAGAGAAAAATGAAAACGAAAGGATACAATAGATCTTCGGAAATGGCAATGAATTTATTCATTTGAAAGAGTTACTGGAGTGAGGAGAAAGATGGGGGAGTGATTGGGGAAAGTCTGTCTGTCTGTCTATCTGTTATCTATCTATCTATCTATCATCATCATCTACTATCTATCTATCATCTGTCCATCTACCTATCATTTATCTATCATCTATTATCTATCAATCTATCAATCTATCATTTACCTATCTATCATCTATCTATCAATCTATCCATCTATCTACATGCAAGCCAGATGCTTTGAACAACTGTACTGTACATTTCTCCTGGTCTACGGAAAGGAGCAGTTAATGCTCTAATATATTTCATCTCCCTTTTACAATGTGCTTTTTTCTTCTTAATTTCTTATATGTCTGTTTCTTTTTTCTTTCTTCTTCCAATTTTATGTGCATATATCTGGTAATATAAATAAATAATTGGCTGGAAAACACTGTATTACAACAAATACCATGAAATTCATATTACTTTAAGTGAAATTCTGTATCACTGATATATTTTTTTGTATTTCTAATTTGTACTCTCTTTAAAAAAATTAAGGACTGACCAAATAGCTCAGCGATTAAAGCACCTGCTTAGGCAGATCCAGCTGCTGGCATTTGATCCCCAGCATGCCATGCCAGCCTTGTCCCGGGAGTGTGCTGAGACTGCAGCTGAGCCTGGGTGTGGTGGCATGCGCCTATAATCCCAGCGTGTGGGAGGCTGAACACATCTGGGTCACTATGAGTATGACTTATGTAGTAAGACTCTGTAGATTGTACTAAAATAATAAATAAATAAATAAACAAACAAACAAATAAATTTGACTTCATTTAAAAGAAAGAATAACTTAAAAAAGCAAAAAAAAAAAAAAGAACCATTGTATTATTTTAAATTCTATAACTTATCCGATAAAATTTAATACCCACAGTTTAATACTGACTATTACCAGGCATGGCAGCACACACCTGTAATCCCAGCACTTGTGAGGCTGAAGCAGGAGGATCAGTATGAGTTTGAGACCAGCGTGGGCTACCAAAGTAAGCTGAAGGCCAACCTGAACTGCATAGTGAGACCCTGTCTCAAAAAGACCAAAAATTAAAAAAAAAAAAAAAACCTGACTATACTGTTTTTGTGAGCCATTGGTTAATATTGTATTTTCTATCAAATGTGTTACTGTATATATTCTAATATTTTAACTTAACTTTAAAGGAAACAACAGACATAGTGCATAATTTTCATGAAAGTATTTTGTGTTTTTATAGATCAGTCATATAATTTTATCAAACAATTCTAAAGGAAATTGAGACACATACAAACGAAACTTCTGGTAAGCAACCTTGCAATGTCGTGGTGTGATTCTGTAAACTCTCTGTCCTCAGGCTTCTTGCTCTTCCAACTCCTAGTGAATAAATAAACGCTCACTTTCCTGCGTGGCCCCGTCCCGCTGAACTTCTCGCACCATCTTCCCAGTTCTCTCCCTGGTCAGCTCTCTGTCATGGCTTCTCCGTCACTTTTACCCACAGTATCGCAAGTGGACACCTACACCTGTGCCTGCGTCACGCCGTCGGCCTCCTGAGGCAGCGTGTCCAGGACTCCACTCCTCACGCACCACGCGCAGCCCACGCAGCACTCTGTCATCCGGGCTGCGGGAGAGCCCAGCCTCCACCCCACACCTTTCTTGCTTCATGCTTATGTGATTAAAACAAAACTCTGCTGTCTCGGTACACATTTGTGTGAATTTCGTGATAGCATGAACGTATCTACTCCTAAATTTACTTCAGCTGTTACTCTACATGCTCCTTGAGTTGGCTATTCTGTTAACTCAAAAATTCATGTTTATATCTCTTAATTCAATGCTTCAATATTTAATTTTAATAAAAATGTTTCAAGCTGCACCAAGCTAAACTAAAATGTACTAACCTCAAGCGTCCGTTTGACATTCACAGCTCACTCACGGCGCCTTGGTGCATCCTGCACTCCTGACACTGGTCCCTAGGTGGCAGCAAGCTCCTAGTATCAGGGGGCCAGGTCTGTGCCTGCTAGGATTATCAAAGGCAGAGCAGCGTTAACATGCTGAGACGCAAAGGCTCACGTCAGAAGCCTGAGAAGAAATATTTGTAGTAATAGTGCTTAGGAAAGATATCATGTACAGTGCACCCTGTACTGTGAACAATTACTACGAAGGCAACAATATGCATTGTATTAATTATTGGAACTGTCCTACCAAGCTGTTGTGAAACTGTATCATGGCTATTTCTTTCTCATTAAAAGTAATTTTAAAAAAATAACAGAGATAAGTATTTAGGTGAAAAATAAACTATTTCTGGCCAAAAAAAAAAAAACTTCAAGGGCTTTATCTGCGTGCACATATTAATCACTGTAAAGAGGACACAAACCATGAAGTGTTTGCACTTTGATTACTGAGTAACCTCAGGGTCCCTCCCTCCCCTACCCTCCCCTCCTCTCCCCTCCCCTCCCCTCCTCTCCCCTGCCCTCCCTTCACCTCACTTCATTACTCCATTCCTGCCTCTTTTTCCACCCTAAAGGACTTATCACTCATGCATTATGGCTTTTTTTTTTTTTATATACGAATACACGAATTTCTAGGAAACAGTAATTATAAGCTATACTTCATTTGTACTGTAATTCAGGATAATCTTCTAAAACTAATAAAATTACCAAAGGACTTATACCTCTATTCTAGGTAGTTAGTTGAAACCACATAATGTGGCCTTCTCCATCCTTTATAAGCACTCATAGAAAGACACAATTGCATACACAAATCTAAGTGTTATTCTAAAAATGAATACAACCTGCTTAGAGAAATGCAGGGACAGCCACCTACTGCCTAGAGTAATAGAAACAAATGTGCTTTTAAAGGCCCACCTCACCCACCTCATCCTGGAATGGTACCCACCTTGCCCTCAGCTCCTTCGCTTGGCTCTAAGCAGACTCGGGGCACCCCCTTCTCTCAGCCCGTTGCATCTCCTGTTGGCTAGCACACAAACGCCAAGAACTGAGAAGTGCATATTCTTCCCCTTTGCCTTGGCCATGGTGGAATGACACATTCAGAACAGGGGCCGCCTCGCTACTGCCCCTTCACGGTCCTTTGATCACAATGACCTGTCTACTTATGGCACCCTGACTTTGAAAACTCTTTTCAGGGCTCCTTCCGTCTCAGATGCAAGCCTTCATCAATGCTGCGCTGCTCAGCCTGGCTGAGACGCCTGGCACTACCTTTGGTATGGGTGGGAGCCATCATTTTGTCAGCCCTCCACACCCCTGAAATGATGCCCCAGCTCGGCAAGGAGCAGTTTAAGGCAGTCTCTCGCCTTCCTAACAAGTGCAAGATGGGAGCGATAGGTTCTGCCCTGAGTACCACTGTTGGCCCTGATTCAGCATAGCTGCAGCCCCAAAACAACAGCTTATCCTCCCAGAGACCACCTCCCCTTTCACCCCCACCGCACCCCTGCATACAACTTCCCTTTACCTTTCCCATGCCACAAGGGAGACCCCACTCAGTTCCTTCTATGTCTCTGAGCCTGCTTCTCAAACTCTGTTCTTAGCAAAAATCCATATAACCCCAGATCCCCATTGTCTCGGGTCAGGGGCTCTCTATATCTCTCTGAGGTCCTCTCTGTGTCTCCTAGGACAATAAAGACCGCCCCCCCCGTGCTTTTATTTCTTTTACTTCTGTGTCTCTGCTATGCCAGAAAAACCTGACAGCAGCTACCTCCCTAGAGATGGCCACCAGGAACTGATATTCGAAATAGTTATCAAGCACCTTAAAAAACCTCAAAGGAGCCAGGTGTGGTGGTGCACACCTGTAGTCCCAGCACTCGGGAGGCTGAGGCAGGAGGATCGGTGCAAGCTTGGGACCAGCCTGGGCTACAAAAGTGAGCTCAAGGCTAGCCTGAACTGCACAGTGAGACCCTGTCTCAAAAAGAAAAAAAAAAAAAAACCTCAAAAACTCAAAGGGTCATTAACCAGGTCTCTGTATCTCAAGGTATCTTTCAGATCGGGCATTTCATTCCCCCACATCAGGATGAGTTTGTGTTCTCTAATATCAAAGAATGAATTTCAGGAGCAGTAGAGGTTAAGAGCGTGAGGTATCTGTTGGGAGAAAGAAAGCTTCTGTCCTAGAGAGGGACAGAAGAGAATTCAGGCGAGTTACCAAGTAACCTGTGTTTTCTATGGATGTTTATAGACCAAAACCATGAGGCAAGGCTGGCCTAAGCTAGAAAATATGGGAACTTCTAGGTGGACATGAGGTTCAGGCCTGGCTTGAGGTCTTTGTCCTGGTTAGCCACCGTTCTGACTGGATTTAGGACCCCTTTTCTCCCACCATTATAGATATCTGTTTGTCTGTTTATTTGTACCCTGTATTGCACTGGAAGAAATAGATAGGAAATTACTTGCTAGAATTTCAGCTTTCCTAGGAATTGCAAAGATAAAAACAACTCTGGACTGCAATGGGGCTGGCAGAGTGAGATGTCTATCCTTCCTGTAGTACTATGAAGGACAACTAAAATTACTGAAAACTTGCTTTGTGCCAACTCACGGGCCGACGTACCTCTGTATTAGTGCATGCAAGACGTCCGAAAACATTATGAGAAAGCCGCACCGGGGGATATTCTGCTATCTGATGAGTCTGATGAGAATATTTATATTGATATTAGTCATTTTTAATGCTGGTATTTATTCAGAAAAATGCTTGTGGAGATGCTTATAAAATTATAAATGCTATCTTGAGGGGCTGGGATTGAAGCAAGGAAGACCTTTTTAATGTTTGATTAGACCTCAACTCCATAGCGTACAGACCCATTGGTTCTGTAGGAATACAATAAATTAATACAATACTTTTTGAGGAAGAGAATTGGGCCAGAAGAAAAATAAGACTAGGAAACACAAACCCAGCAGCCTAGTTAGGACTTTATAAGACTTTTAATCCAGTGTAGTAAGTGCTATAGAAACCTGAAGGAGGAAACGTCAGTGTCAGACTGCTCCTGGAGCCCTGAAAGGCTACGCGTTCTGTGACAAGCTGACCAGACAGATGTGTGGTGCAGAGTCCCACGCACAGAGGAGCCTGCTCAGGCCAAGACACTGAGCAGGGCGTAAGTTCACGAGAAAGAGAGCTGAGCAGGTCTGATTTTGTAGGATCGGCACACCACAGTTCGTGGGAGGTAGACTTATTCTGGAAAGGCTTCACGTTTGTGATGGGCTCTATCTCTAGAACATTGTTGTGTCTGCTTTTAGCTGCAGTATTTTGCCTTTATTTGCTTAGTCTTCGTGCATGTCTGTTCTGTGGTCTTGGGCCCAAGAGAATTCTGAGAAAAGCTAAAGTGAGCTGAGAATCATCCATCTTTTGCCCTGATTGCACAAGCTGGCATGATAATTTAGTGGGTTATCCTGCAGAAAAAAAATAAGAAATTACAAGAATGAGCTCAAGGCCAGCCTGGACTACATAGCGAGACTCTGTCTCAAAAAGACAAAAACAAACAAACAACAACAACAACAAAACTGTATTCTGTGGACAAAAGCACGCTTTATATCTCTGATCCCCAAGCAAAATATCCCTCATGGTCAGAGAGTAAAACAGGGAGGTGCAGTGTGGTCAGGGGGCAGATCGGCCTTCTTCACATCCTCCTTCCTGTGAGGAGGCTGGAGAGAAGGCCAGGCTTCTGGGTTTGTCAGTATTTTTCTGCTCACCCTTCTCTTATTTCCTCACTCACTTAAAAACTAAAATTGTAATAGTATCAGGAAGTTCTGAGGCCTGGCAGGTAGTAAGTACTTAATAATACAATTTTTAAAATCTTGGCTGGAGAGATAGCTCAGTTTTCTAAGCGCCTGCCTGACAAGTGCGAAGACTAGGGTCTGATCCCTGGTACCACATGCCACGCTGGCTCTGGGTGGAGCCAGCCCCCAAAACCTGCACACCTGTAATCTCAGTGCTGAGGAGGCTGAGAGAGGAGGATCAGTATAAGCCTGAGCTGCATAGCAGGACCCAGTACCAAAGTTATCCCAAAGTTAATCAATGAAACATAAAATCTACTTGAACTTTGCTAACGTCTACACAGGTAACTTTCACCTCTCATGTTTGAACAAATTTTTTTTCAAACCCTACATAACTTTACTTCTTAAATTAAAGCAATACTTTTCAATGTACAAATCTAATGTACATCTTTAAAACCACAGATGATCGCATCATATAGATAATTGACTTTGATAATTTTGATGTGGTTGTTTCTTGGTTTGTTCTGTTGATGTTGGTTTTTGCTTTTTGCTTTGTTTCTTTGTTGTTGTTATTTGTTTGTGTTGCACTTGGCTAGTGATCAAGGGTTGGAAGAAAGAAAGAAAACCTATTCCTTGAGGCTGGTTTTGATGACCACACCAAGTATCAAGTCCAAAAACCAGAGGGCCAAGGCCACTAGACAGCATCTTCCTTCCTAGTGACCCACCAGCTAGCCTTCTGCTTTTTCAAATTCCTAAGGACAAAACCAGATTTTTTTTTTAAGGTTTAGAGCCTAAGATCCTTTCCTGCCTTTCTGGCTGTGCGCTTTTGAGTGTAACGGGTGTAATACTCTACCATCTTGTGTAGAGACAATAGGAAGACTATGCAATTTGCTAGCAGAGTTGATAGAAAATTTGTGTTATTAACAATATTTTAGAAGAATTATTTTTTGCTTTCTGTCTCCTAGCTAACACTCCAATGTCAAACTTTAAGATGGTCATTTCCTTTCTGTGCCTTCAGGTTTAGAAACTTTTCCAGATTGTTTTTTGAGCGTGTCTATTTCAAGATCAGTTATTTTCTCCATTCCACGTTCGATTCTAGGGTCTGCTACTGGTGATCATGGGTAGAGAGGGATAAGCTCTTGACTCAGGTGCCAACGTTCCTGGGACATGAACTAAGCTCACTGACAGATGACAAAAAGCCAATCACAGACTAGAGCAGTGTGTGATGACAGAACCCTCTGTGGAGGAGACTGAACCCCAGTGCATGCACATGACTAAACACGATCTCAGCATAGCCCCAAGTTCAACATCCCTTTAGCCAGATCTAAAGTCCAGAAAACACCTGCTGGCACTGCTGTTGCCAGCTGGTAGACCTCCCATGAGGAAAGCTGCAGAAAGCTTTGTAAAGCGAGGTCTGTCTTGTGGGGGAGATAACTCAGTGGCTTAAGTGCCTGCCTGGCAAGTACAAGGTCCTGAGTTTGATCCCCAGTACTGAAAAAAAAAAGAGAGAGAGAGAGAGGTCTGTCTCATTTGATACAAAACGTTTCACATCTACAAATGAGCCGAAGATCTCTCTTCCCAGGCATTTCTAGGGTCCTTGCAAGGACTGGGAGGAGCACAGTCAGGGCTAGCAGAGGCCTCCAGCCCTGTGCTTCACACTTTATAAATGTTTCTCTGCTTTGAAAGTTGTGTTACGATTCATTACACTCTGCACCTGTGAAAGGCATCTCCCCAAGCTGACATTTTTGGTGGACTCGGCAGAGCAGCGTGGCTGATGGCATCCACAGAGCTTCCTGAATGGATCGCTGGCCCAATCCAAATTATTTCAGTGTTTGACTAAACTGGGCTAATACATTTAGTAATGATTTAAATTACGGTCATTTATTTATATCATGAATGCAAAGAATAACCCTAAGCGGTGAACTCACCTATGGCGAGGCTTCCTTGTTATATAACACTTTAAACTTTTCAATGTGTGTTTCTAGGTGCATTTCCTTGAAGGCCGATGGTGGCTTTTAGTTACGACAGAAGGCCAGACAGCCCATGTAAATGCGGATTAGAGGAGAGACCTATCGACTCACCCATTTACATGGAGCAAGCCCTGCATTTCCCTACCGTCTCCTGGGTCAGCAGGCACAGCCTCATGGCAGTGCACGCTGTCTGCACACATGCACTGCCTGCTTAACAAAACGAAGGGTATGATCCTAACAAAACTAGGTGAATGCCATCTAATGTATGTTGGCGCTGCAAAATTAGGAATCATTGTGCCACATCCTAGATTTAGAAAACTCTTTTGCGACTCGGTTTCAAAAGTTTAAAAAGTTCTTGGACAAGTGAGAGGGGAGAAAAAAAAGTAAAAAAAAAAAAAAAAAAAAAGGCCAGTTACAAAACTACATGTATCTTACTGGTAGATCATTTCTGAAAAAAAGCTTAAGTAATAAGAAAAGGTGTATGTCTGAAGAGTGTTACCCTAAAAGCTACTACTTCAAAATAAAATAAAATATTAATACAAATGAAAATATTTATAAATATATGCCATGTACCATTCTCATTTTTTAGGTGATAATTAATAATGTGTTAGTTAAATGAGATCAGTGATTATACTAACTGAGCCTGCCTCTTAATGAATAGAACATTATGCACAGACAATCAGACACAAATGGAATATTGGTTAGAATGAGAAAAATTCTATTAAAAAATAGATAACTAATAGGCTAAATCAAAAAGTCAGCATTTCACTTTAGCTTCCGCTAAGGGAACAAGGAACTAGCTTTCATACTGCTTGTTGAACATGGACTATTGATTGGAGCTCAATTGAATTAAGTTAAATTAATTTTGATTAAATGAAATTAAATTATTACAATATGCTGACTTGAAAATATGAACAATAATTCTTTCTTCTACAAACAACAGAAAAATAATCTTTTGGTTCACTCTTTTTGTGGTAGCATTCATATTCTTACTAGGCAGATAGGTGGGGTTTTTCCCATAAGCTGGCTATGTTCAGAATGAGGTATAGCTTTTTTGGGATGAGTGAAACGAAAATCACTTTTTAGGATAGATACAGTCTCTGTTACTTTTCTCTCATTGCTGGGACAAAATTTGCAACACCCAGAATTGAGGAAGGAGAGCGTTATGCTTCCCACAGTTGGTGAAGGTTTCAGTTCATAACCAGCTCACTCCAAGCCAGGGGCACGAGGCAGAGGGCAGCCATTCTTGGCAGCAGGAAACAGGCAGAGTGAAAGGGAGGGGAAGGGGTGGAGCCTAAGCCTCTTCCTCGTCCTTATATCACATCCAGGCGGTCCTCTCCAGGGTAGGTAATCCCAGCAGCACTCACACCCATAATCCCAGCACAGGATTATGAATTAATCACAACTTTAGAAACCTGCCCCATGACTGAATGAGACTTTAGGGGGATATTTAGACACAAACCATGACACTGCTGCTCACTTTATAGTTTTCAAACAATAATCTCAGGACACAGAGAAACATCTGGAGGTGTGTAACAGTAGTTCTGGTGACTTCAAGATAATTTTAACTCTTTGCCACATCTCGTGCAAGAACAGAGGCCATGGGGACACCTACCCCAGACCCCCCTCCTGTCCCTCTCTTGGACAGGAGCTTTCTTTCCCTCAATAAATATGTTTTGTTCATTAAAACAACAACAACAAAAAAAGAATGGAGACTATTCTCAGCCATCAGACTGTTGACATTCCAGAAAATGTTAATATCACTCTGCAGAGAGGCACAGTTACCATGAAGGGCCCCAGAGGAACCGTGCAGAGGGACTTCAACCACATCCGTGTAGAGCTCAGTCCCCTTAGGAAGACAAAGAAGAGGCTCCAGGTTGACACATGGTGGGGAAGCAGAAAGGAGCTGGCGTCTGTCCACACGATCTGTAGCCATGTACAGAACATGATCAACGGGGTTACGCTGGGCTTTGGTTATAAGATGGGCTCTGTGTGGTTATAGGATGAGCTTCCCCATCAACATCGTTATTGAAGAGACAGGGTCTCTCGTCGGAATATGCAATTATTCAGCTGAAAAAATCCATTCGCTGAGTTCGTACAAGGGCAGGTGTTGCTTGCTCGGTATCTCCTGCCCAGAAAGATGAGCTCATCCTTGAAGGAAGTGGTACTGAGCTTCTTTCAAATTCAGCTGCTTTGGTTCAGCAAGACACAGCAGTTGAAAACGAGGATATCAGGAGATGTCTGGATGGTGTCTGTGCTCCTGAAGAGGGACCAGTCAGCAGCCAGATGAGTAAGATCCAAGAGTTATGTAGCTACAGAAACAAGCTTCTGGACTGTGAGGCCGGTCTGTGATATGTTAATGAAATGAAAAAGGATCTTTATGAAAAAATGAATAATATATAGAGATAATATATATATATGTGTGTGTGTGTGTATATATACATATATATATGTGTGTGTTTTTTAATGTTTTTTTTAAATTTGGACGGCATATATATATATATATATATATATATATATATACTTTAATTGGGAAGAAAGTAATTGTTATGGTTTATGTCTAGTTGCGCCCCCAAAGCCTCATGCAATCATGGGGGGTGGCTTCTATAGATTGAGACTTGATTCATGATCCCTGGGACTATGTTTTAGTACTGATGGGATTATCGGTCTGAGGAAGGCTGAGACTATGGGTGTGGTCTAGGGTGGATATCCTAAGGTGGAGAACCTGAATGCAATATAAAGAGCGACAGAGAGACAGACTTGAGATGTAGCTGTTGCTCTGCTGCCCTGTGTGGTTGGCTGCCTCTGCCACCATTTTGTTGCTGTTCTGCCACCATGAACTGGATGCTCTCCGCCCTGCTCCACTCAGCCTTGGGCCAGCCAAATATGGACTGAAACCTCCACGAACTGTGAGCTAAATAAACCTTTCCTTCCTTCATTTTGAGTGTCGGGTATTTGTCCCAGCAACAAGTAAAAAGTAACAAAGACAGTAATTAAAAAGTACTTTTATTGAGAGAGAAGTCTGTCTTCCTTTCATCATGTTGAACATGATTTTAATACTATAAAATTCTCTGAACTGTACTATGTGAAAAGCCTCATTAAAAAACGCTCGAAATAGCTAAGGCATTTTGCAACTCATGCTGCTTACCATAAACCCACTTTCTGGGAGGTCTGGAAGGATATACAGGTGGCATAACTCAGTAAGTTCCAAAAGACAAGTGTTTTAAAAGACCAGAAAGAAAGGATTTCTTGGACCTAAATAGCAAAGCCTACAGAAAAGCAGCAGCATATTTGTGAATACAAACAGACTTTCAGCATGGGCCTGGCTGTGCATGTAGGATACTCATCTCCCTGGGTGCTCAGGCCTTTGTATGGAGCTGCTTTCTCTTCTCCTTCCTAAGCGCTCCTTTGATCATCCTGACTGCTCCTTGGGGTCATTTGGCCACTGCCTGGGAGAGGCCCGGGCCTTAGCAAAAGGCGACTTTCCACCAGTATTTTCTGCTCATCTCACATTCTTCCTTCAGACTACTTCTACCAGTTTATGAAACATAGCCGGACAGGCCAATTTCAATGCCGCCCCGAAAGGTGACGGTCACCGCTGTGGGTCAGTGTTCTCAAGCAAAGCGGTTGTTCCTTCTGCTCTCTTAACTTGAGAGAAGCAAAATATTGCTGAAAATCTCACCTCCTCCACTCTATTGCAGATGTTCCCCCCACTACTTGCAGTATTAGAAAGGGGTTCTTTGTTTTCTGCTTATTTGTCAACTGTTCTATTGACTTGAGTTGATGTTCTAGGAGCACTCTTTGCATAACGATAACTTTGTATCTTTAAAAAATTTATCAAGAAAGTAGACCTATGGCTGGGGAGATAGCTCTGTGGCACAAGTGCCTGACTGGCAAGTGCAAGGTCATGAGTTTGAACCCCAGTCCCGGAAAAAAAAAAAATGACAAAAGAAAGTAGACCTGTGTTAAGTGTCAGAGAAGCAATCACACACTCACACACACACAAACATACACACACACAGCAGGAAATGTTGGGACGGGATATGCAAGTTTATGTCATCAACAATGATGGCGGTTCTCAGGGCATACAGCTACCTCAGAATACATCGTGTGGTGTCCACTAAATGTCTGCCTTATTCTGCTTATCGATCACACTGTAGTAAAGCGATTTCAAGTAAAAGAGCAGTCTTATCATCAAAAGACAAATAGTAAGAAAAACAGTATGGAATTGTCTTTATTTCGGGGATAATGCCAAAGAAGTTTTAGTTTTACTGACAAACATAGAGTATAATTGGGCCTGCATGCATACGTCATGCCACAAAATATGACCATGGGGGGCCTATCTTTGTGGAAATATGATGTGACCACCAGGATGGTACTTAAAATGCTAGTGATTGTATTACTTTTAAAAAGTGAAAAATAAAGAGACACTAACCATAGACCCTGCTTTCATTTTTGAAGGAAAATCTGTGTAACAGACTTAATTGTTATACTGAGTTACTTTTAAGATGATTTTACAAATCTTTTTAAACTTTGAAGTGAGTGTAAGATCATTATAAACTTTTTGCCCTACATGTTTGACTAATTACAGATATCTCCTTACACTGGAAGAAAGTCGATATAGCAGAAATGCTACAGTGAAAAATCTCTTGTGCTATTTCCTAACCTCCTCTGTTACAAATGACCACAAATATTAGCACATAAGAATGCACAAATGCACCCACACACACCCCCACATTCCCCATGTACACAAGCAGTCTACATTTAATCCAAATAAAAATTTTAGATTTAGAAATCTAAGCTTTCATAATTAAAAGTCAATAGGAATTGATTTACAACAATCTATATTATATTACCAAAGGGCAGAGTCAATACGATGTTATTAAGCACATATATTTTTCTATGCATACACACACACTCAATGCACTTATATCCTTGAAAGACAACAATGTTCTACTTCATTCACTAGTGTGTAGATGTCCTGATCATAAATATGCTTGGTAGATTTTGCGTTCAGAAAAAAAAAAAATGTTTCTAGTGTATTGGTATTCTATTCGTGGTTTTGAAAGCAAAGTTCAGTTTATATAATTCCCCTCTGAACTGAGAGAGATTCAGCAGTACCTGAGTGTACTTCAAGGAAAGATTGCATTCCTTTTACTTTACCTATATAGTTCTTAGGAACTTGTGAAGTTTACAAATGAACTTTTGAATCCTTATGACTTGTGAAATGCCAACATCAACCAAAACTGGGCACAGAGATTTTTATTTTGTATCAATATTGTCTTTGGTTTCCAAGAGCTGGATTTCAAACCAATAAAAGCATAAGTTTAATAAAACACTTTAAAAAGGAAAAACAGACATTTCCCGTGAGTTATGGACAAGCCAAAATACCGTGCAGAAGCTGATAAAATGACAGACGATGGTAGAGTTCTAGCTCATTTTTCATGAGTTCTTAGTTGCTACAAAATTTTAATTCTATGAAAAATATCAGTGGAAGGATTGGGAAAAGAGTCTTGAACATATACTTCTCAAGCAAATTGCTATAACTTTACATTTTAAGCCCAGAGTGCCTTTAGAAATACAAGGATAGAGCAGAGTATTACCCTGAAAAATCAAACTAAGCAATGGGAGCCTTTATTGTTTGTTTTCTTTCCTAATTTATTGCTGTCAGGTACACTCTGAGTTTTGATTGGTAGTCGTATTCCTTCTGTATTTCAGAGTACGAAATGGCTCCAACACTGAGGAACTGTGACAGCAAGTCTGAAAAGGATCAACTTGTGCTTATGGGATCAAAGCGTATCGGTCACCACTTTTATAGTTTATATTTACCTAAGTCCCTCGATGTGTCATGATCACAGCCTCTTACATTACATTAGAGGTGACACTTTCTTCTAAGAGACTAGAAAATTTACAGAATAAATGCTCTATATTCAGTATTTTAGAAGAAAATTAATCAGTGATTTTATCCTAGTTATTCTTCTATAATATACCTCATAATTGGGGAGGCACATCAATGCTATAATAGCATCACCATGCCTATGCTACTAATTACTTTGCCTGACTACATAGATGTTACTTAGGGTTTTTATTTTTTGTGAAGGTGGCATGAAATATGTTTCCAGTTCGAGGTGTAATAGCATACATGCACTGTTACAGTTCATACTTTTCTTCATATCCTCTATCTATTTTATTTATTTATTTACTTATTTATTGTATTTTAAGGAAGGCTCTACAGGGTGCTCAGGGTCTCAGTGCTAGATCCAACTCTTAGTGACCCGCCTGGTTACAGTCTTCCAAGAGCTGAGATTACAGGCGCTGGCCAGCATGCCCAGTCTCAATTGCTGTCTCAGTGTGCCCTGCAGGTGGGGCCATCACAGCAGGCCTGGGGATCAAACCTCTGTCTCTGCATCTGCTTTCAGACACGTTAAATGCTGAGCTATTTAACTGGAGCTTCTTTGATCTATTTTAAGTTAATTTGGCTATATGGTTTTATGAGGTTGGGAAATCCAACCCCATTATTTTGATGAGTGTCATTGTCTTTATAACGTGGGACCCTGTGCATCCGAGGCAGGCACTTATGCCACTGAGCTGTCTCCCCAGGCCCATGTGCTTTTATTAGCAGGTCATTCCAGGCATTTTATTAGCAGGTCATTCCAGGCAATAAGCACCATGCTGTGAAAGCCTACTTTATCTAACCCTTGAAGAGCCATAGTTCACACAAAGGCAATGTAACTACTTCAAAGTCTTAAAAGTAGTATGAAAATATCAACAAGTTCAAAAATAGATTTTCATTTTTTTCTCTACATTTGTTTTACCTAGAAGGAAATGTGACCTTGAAAATCGAAATGGCCTACATATTCAGTCCTACAAGTGTTTAGGTATATGATCTTGATGAAATCATAAAACCCTCAGTACTCTATCATATCTTTCTCTATGGAATGGGTATGGTTATAAGATCTGATCTCTATCTACTAGCATGAATATTTGTCTAAATCCTAGAAGTTATGCAGCTCTCATGATTTTAGTAATGTCTTATTTTTAACCATTGTTCAATCAATTTTTATTAAACATTTTCTATTAAGTTTTGATCATTGTTTGTTATCTTAATCTCAAAGCACCGAAATATAATTAGATACTATAACAAACCAAGGCCAGCATTTTACAATTTCAGCACTTCATGTATCTATTCCCACATAAATTTTAAGTTTTTATATATATGTGGAAAAAAATGTTTCTAGCCACTAGCCTGTAATTCTCAGTTGATTTGGGGTTTTTTCCCTAACCCTTTGTTGAAGCAAACCATTCCAACTGGAACATATGGCGATATTTTAGCTAACAGCGTGGCCTCCCAGGAGCCAGAACTGCTATACTCAAAGCCTTATTTATTGCATGTCCAACCTTCAGTCTCTGTACATCACTTTTTTTCATCCAATGAGGTAATTACATAGCTGCACAGTAAAAATTCAATGAGAGTAAATATGCAAAACAAAGTGGAATAAAATAACTACTTGCTAACATCTAAGGAGGTAAACTGATGATTTATTGTCAAGCCCAGATACAGCCATCCAGCGCACTCTGACTTTGCTTTCTATTGTTTTCAGAGACTAACCCTACGAATGCACTGTAACAAGTGTCTGAACTGTGGTAGTTGCAAGTATAAATCTCTTGCTCACCTAGTTTTGTTTTGTTTTTGTTTTTGTTTTTTCCAGAATGAATGATTGAACTCAGGCCCTTGCACTTGCCAAGCAAGCGCTTATTCTACTGAGCTATCTCCCTAGCCTGATCACCCAGTTTTGATTCTCCATTTTCAAGCTGGTATTTGGTATTATTCTGGAAGCCTGGGAAGAAAACTTGGGGATCCAGTGAAAAGGAAAACTGTCCTGCTATGGTTTGTGCCTAGTTGTCCCCCCAAAGCCTCATGCAGTCATGCGGCAAACTTCTAAGGTTTCTGATTACCTCATGATCCACCGGGATTGTGGGTGTGAGTGCTGCTGGGATGTTGCGTGTGAGTGCTGCACGCACCCTGGAGCCTGAATGCAGCTTGAGGGAGACAGATTTCCTCTCTGCAGCCATTGTTGCTGCTATTCCTCCATTTTTCTCTCTACTCTTTCCCCTCCTTGGAAGGTTGCTCTCTGCGCTGTGCCACTCTGTCTTGGAGCCTGCTGAGTATGGACTGAAACCTCCAGTAATTTGAGCTGAATAAACCTTTCCTTCCTTCATTTTGAATGTCAGATATTTGTCCCAGCAACCAGAGAAGAGTAACCGAGACGTGTCTCTGACCTCAAAATTCACAAGGACAAATTATCAGGAAATAAACTGAAAAAGAAAAAAGCTACTCTGAACATTTTAGACATGAAGATACATAAGATGACGATAGATTCAAAATGCTTTTCTCTAGTGACTAGGGTCTGATTTCAGGCTGAAAAAGTGAACCGAATGTTGACAGTGCGTAGCAAAGGTGCCTTTTATGACCAAGGTGAATACTTTGTCAATTCCTCTAACTATATAATAGCAATAAAAAAAATGTAGACAAAAGTTGGAGTCAGTACTTTCAGGAACCTAAAATATATACTAAGCATTTCCAGAGAGTTTAACTAATTCAACAAATGGATTTGGGCCATAAAAAACAATTCAGTCTTTAAAGCCAATTCTTTTTTGCAAAATATTAGTAGCAAAGCCAGGGCAATAGAGAAATTGATAATAAAAAATTTTGCTACTAAAACAATGAAAAAAGCTTCAATTTCATTTGGTAACTGAAAAGTACCAAGCCAAGTTACTGGCACGTTGTCAAAATTCAAAGTAATTATTTTATTATCTGATTTTATTATTTTTTATTACTTTTAAAAAGAAATAACCATGAGACAGTTTCAATCAAAGTAATTATTTTAAAAATTGAAATATGTCTTCAGTCTAACCAATAAAAACCAACCAAGTCTCTGGACATGGAAGATAGCTGTCAGAAAAATGCATCTTAGTTTTGCAACTAATTTGTGACCATTCTCTTAGAATCCAAAGATTCTCGCACATTGTTCAAAAACAAACAAAAACCAGGACCTCTTGTGAAGGCACGCTGATCCTCAGAGGCACACGAGCATGTTGAAGAACACAGACTGACTCAAAGGAGGTGCTGCACTGGGATGAATACGAGAAATTATAAACATTTAGGCCTTTCTGATAGAGAAATTGCTTTCTTTGGAAAAAAAAAAAAAACTCATCTTTTGGTAAAATTTCAAACATTGTTTAATTGGGAAATCATTGCTTTTCATCTGGCGTTTCCCAAATCTCTAACAAAGCTATGAATTAGTAACTCTAAAACCGTCTCATTCATCATGATCATTTTCTTATATCTGAGAAAGAGCCCTTCAAACATACTCTTCTTTCAGAAATGGGATTCAGCAGGGCACATGCAAATGGGTGCGTGTGTGACAGGAAAATCCCACATGCAAATGCAAAGAAAATTATAGCTTAATGCCAATTATACTTTTAGAATGGTTCTTTTGAAAAGTCAAATTATGACTTTAATGAAATGAAATATGTAAAGAGGCAAGAGAGAGCCAGAATACAGGATTTCATAGTGAAATAGTAAGAGAGGTTCAGTGTCCAAGCAGAATCATTCAGCTCACACTCCCCACAGACAGCACCTTGAAAGCCTTCAGACACTCCCTGGTGATCAATTCTAGCTTATCAATGATGTCTTTATATAAGAAACAAAATCCTAAAAGCTTCCCAAAAGTTAAATCCAAGGCACATATGTACTGAAAAGTAGGTGTTATATAAATGCCATTTTAACAATAAAACGCTTTCTGTAAAGTAGGATTGGATTGCAATTCTGTCTGTGTGTGTGCGTGCGTGTGTGTGTGCGTGCGTGCGTGCGTGCGTGTGTGTGTGTGTGTGTGTGTGTGTGTGTGTGTGTGTGTGTGTGTGTGTGTAGTGTGCTAAGAAGTTCCCATGTAGCAATCATCTTATTTTACTCCAATTTACCAGGAAAATGATAGAGAAGAAACGACAAGGAAACAGAGAATGATGTGATGTATTTATCACTGTTCATCCAAATCTTTGTTACATGAAGATATTTGTGATGTCAGAGGATCTCCATTGCTGCGCTTATGAAAAGAAGTGTTGTGGAGGAATAATACATATTTTTCAATTGTTTCTAATAATGTACTCAAAAAGCAGTGGGTGCGTCAGAATAAAGTTCTATCCCAGTGGTGCATACGTGTTCCACAGTCTTAGTCTAACGTTACTACATGACAGTTTAACACAGTTGTGCTGTAGCTGTCGAAGCGCTGCACCACTATTTCGTGCACACTGAACTCAGCAAGCTTGTTTTGTAAAACATATTCATGACAAACTAATAAAGCAGAGCTTTTGAAAAGTGAAAGACAAAGATTAAATATTTTAACTGAGAATTAGAATTCTGTGCAGCATTTGAATAGTATTGTATTGGTAGGCCTCCTACTATTGGGATAACAGCCCTGATAGGTACAATTCAAAGGACACAGGGCTTATTTTGTCTGTTCCAGAGGCTTTAGTTTGTGGTCAGCAGGCTCGGAAGGAGAGACATAGAGAAAGAGAGAGTCCAGCAGGGTTGCTCCTAACCCCCTGGCAGGCACAACGCAGAGCAGGTTGAGCTACAATAGAAAGAGCCAGAGAGAAGTGCTACCCCGTGGTCACGTCATAACCCAGGGGGATGTCCTCAGAATCGTGCTCTGTCAACTTCTGAGGTATCTCCCAGACCAGTCTGTTTGGCAAGCAAGATTAGCCATCACCTGTTGCCAACGTGAAACCCAAGATCATCTCCTCAGTGCAAGAACGGGTCAGAGTCCCACCTCACGTGATACGCACAGCCATGACAGCGCATACAACTGAAAACACAACTAGCCATCTTCCCAAAGTAGGAACAGTCCCTGCAGCACTCAAAAGTCCAAGTCCAACATTTTTTATGAGTCTTGAGGCGACTTAGACCTAGTTTTATTTTCTTTTAATTAAATACATAAAGCATAAAGAAATAGAATGACATGGGCTGGAGAGAGAACTCAGCAGACAAGCGCCTGCGTAGGCACGTGCAGGGACCGGCCGGCATCATGTGGCGCATCAGCCCCACCCCCAGGCACAGTGAGCCAGCCAGAATCAGGGCGTAGTGGTGCACACCTATAATCCCAGAGCTGGGGAGGCTGAGAACAGGAGACTCAGTGTGAGTCATAGCTGCGTAGCGAGATGGCACCAACTGCATTAAAATACGTAAATAAATAAAGCCAGCATGTACTTATGTTTACATATGTTATATATTTTTTCATGTGTGTATTTATATATAAATGTTTGTCGTTCCTTTATCCAGTGGTCCAGAGTTTGGAGTAAAGTTTCTTCATCTGTCCTATAAGCATGGAGAGGCTGGGGAAGCATGGTAAATATCACTTCAGAAAAAAGTTCTGATGTGTAGATGAGAGACACCGAGACCAAAAAGACCAGAGGTGAGATGAATGGAATTTTAGAAGTGATGGAAATGGATTCAGCCTTGCTACACGTTGAGCAGGTTTGGTGGCCAGGGTCGGGCAAGGTCCTAGGGCACTGGTCCGGGACCGCTCAAGTACTGCATGAAGACGGCGCTGATGTCAGCTCTTATCAGCTGGCAGCGGGCCTTTTGGGCACAACCTGGGAGGTCCTTGAACCATGACCCCTGTGCAGAGCACTGACACAGTCATTTGCAGTCTTTCCTTTTACTGTTCTTACCATCTTAGTACTCTAGTCTCTTGTGAAAACTATTGCTTTGTGCAAATATTGTTTTCTTGCTATAGTGAGAGTATCACAAGGACACACAATTACTAACTGTGGATAGTAGTTAGCAGGTGTGGCATGCTTAGCTAAGCACTTTTAGCACTACATCTTGCTTTGTTATATATTAATAGTTATTTTACATTGTATATCTGATGTTAATAAATTTTAACAATATTAAGGCCAATGAGATAGCTCAGTGGACAAAGCACCTGCTTCGGTAAGTGCCGACACCGGGATTCAATCCCATGCTGATTGCACCCTTGGGGTGCACTGAGCTGGCAACTGAGTCCGAGAATGGTGGTGCATGCCAGACTGTACCAAATACATAAAATAAATAAAATATTTCAACACTGTTATGCAGACAGCAGAAAGAAACTCACCTTTACATAGTAATTATACCCTCTCATGGTGGTGAAATTTTCTTAATGAAATGTGTAATAATTCTCTTTAACCAGAGTTTATGACCATAGAGCAATTGGA